>VYXB01010513.1:546-13888 GCA_013397135.1 Pachyramphus minor
AAACACCTGAAGAAAAGTACGAATATCAGCTTTTACAGAGCCATCATACTGTCTACTCTTTGTATGGATCTGAATCATGGGTCATTTACTGCCACCACTTATGAATCTTAGAACGGTTCCATCAACACTGCCTCCGTACAATCTTAAACATCCATTGTACGGATTATATGACCAATACGTCTGTTCTTGAACAGGTAGCAGTCATGAGTATTGAGGTCATGTTGCTGAGAACACAGTTGAGTTGGGCCGGGTACGTCTCCAGAATGAAGGACAACCACCTCCCTAAGATTATGCTTTGTGATGAACTTGTCACCGGCTGTCGCAAGAGGGGAGCCCCAAAAACGAGATACAAGGACTCTCTGAAACATCTCAGCCTTGGCCATATTGATCATCACCATTGGTCTACTCTGGCCTCCAATCGGGAGGCCTGGAGACAAACTATCTGTAATGCTGCTGCCTTCTTTGGGAACACACACAGGATCACTCTCAAGGAGAAAAGACAACACAGAAAGCACCATGTCTTGTTGGTACCATCTGGCGAATCTTTCTGCTGTGCCTTTTGCAACCAGACTTGTCTATCCCACATTGGCCTTTTTAGCCGTCAGCGAGCCTGTAGCAAGGGCAGGTAGAGCCCTTCCCAAATATTTGTTTGCCAAGCCAAACCATGATGACCGTGACAGGCAGCAACTTCTTTCTGTCTCGTAGGAAGGGACACCTTTGCCCCCAAGATCTGACCTTCAAGACAGAGGGCAAGTATCATGAACATTGTACATTCAGTACAGTAGAAGAAGAAGCTGAATCAAGTGTATTGCCTCCTAGATGTCCAAAACCTTCTGAATACCACAGAAGAAGGTGATCATGTGTTCCAAGCTATACAATTCTATGATTCTATGCAGAAATTAATTAATCCAGAGGGAGGATGATTGAGCAGAATTAATTCATTCAATAACAAATGCTACACAGTAAGCACAAACACTGGGAAGCACCATGTCACCAGGGCTCTTTGGTTGAGGAAAAAGAGTGCTGAAAGAAGTAGCTGGAAACTCTAAAATATGGAAATGAACCTGGAAGGGATCTACACAAGCTGACCAGAGGCAGCTGAAGCACTCGAGCTCTGGTCAAGGTACAAACTAGGGAACATCATTGCAAGCTCCCTTGCTGTCACACGGAAGATACCTATGTTGTTTTCTGAAGTTCTGAACTAAAGGAAATTTGGAAAACAAAAGAGATTTTCAGTTTGGACCTGGCAGAGCATACAAATAAGACAGTTGTCTACCTGCTGGTTCTTCAGATATTTGATTACCATCTTTACTTTTTGCTCTTTTTGGAATAGGAATTTGGGAATGCCCTGATAGCATTTCATATAGCTCACAATAATGGAGATTCTGAATAAGTTTGTGGGCACAGCCCAGAGTCTTAATATATACTCTGGAAGTGGACAGTGAAAGGAAAGTGTTTTCATTTTAGCTTACAGTTGCAATAGAAATAGTTATTGTTGCCACAGGGAACTTTTTCTCAGTCACCTGAAGAGTCAAAAGTAGAATGTGTTTGTGGCTTTAACCTTTCTTAATAACTTGCCAAAGATGCTTGAAGTTGACACCTATACAGTTCTGCTACTGTCAGTAATCTAGATGGACCTTGAGACGCTCCTGGCCCAAACAGGGAGGAGATTAATAGTCTGAAGACAGTTTCCACTAGCAATTCAGACTAGTGGCTGCTTCTCCCAGTGATGGGACTGTCCTTTAGTCTCTCAGTGGAGTAACAATCCCTGGACTAATGCTTACTTTCAGAGATTAATTTTGGCCTGCTGGTCTAGCAGGAGACCAGTGCAGTCAGCTTGCACATGGCAAAGGAAGAGGTTTTTATATTTTACAACAGTCACCTAAGTTTATGCTTTAGTAGGTGGATTTGCCTGATGAAACAATGTTCTTTGCAAAAGCTTTTGATTCTGTTATTTCCAGCATTCCTTCCATTTGCTGACAGGATACAAGTGCCAAACTCTGCAGCCAGTCAATGTGCATGTCACAGCTTGTCCCACGCGGTCTCTGACATGACAGAGACCAAACTATCCTGTTATAAGGAGGGCAGGGGAGGGTGGGGTGGCAGGAAGACAGGCACGAAAGAAGGAAGTGGGAAGGCAGGCAGGCAGGCAAGGCCTGATATCCTGGCCAGTATTGGTCCACAGTAGCATAAAGGACTGGTCAAAAAATGTAAGGAGCATTTTGGAAGGATCTTGTATTAGTAATTCTAGTATCTTTGCTCTGGTTCATACAGAATGAGGAAGCTTTTGTTCCATTAATAAGCAGAATATTAATAAGCCGAAAAAACATCCTTGCAATAGTGTAAAATTCTATATCTTGGACTATCAGAGTCAGATAGCTGTGTATTCAGTGCTGGAACAACAAAAAGGTTTTGTATGGCAAAAGGTGGGCTTCCCTCACAAGATAGGTGAACATAAACATGTTCTATCTTCTGCTAAATATGTATGCATGTACTGAAGTTTCTATATTTTAATCTCAGACCTCATGGCCTCAAAATACTAGTTAAGACATAATTTCAGGTGAAAGAAGCTTGGTGTATAAAAATTGGGAAAGTAATGTGTTTTTAATGGAGAGTAGAACGAATAAAATGGAGGTTTATGCAGTAGTAGATAATATTTTCCTGGTAATTAAGTCCTGTTGCAGAAGATGGTATGTATTAACAACTGTATAATGTTAGGTTTCCTGAATTCATCATTTAAACAGTAAGATAGAATTATTTGTAGCATACCCAGCTCATACAATATTAATTTATCTTATATTATGGCAGATTACATTGACTGTTCTCTCCAGTCTCAGATAAGGGATTAAGTACTGCATCAGGGCTGGGTAATGTGGTTCATTCAGCTTGATGCGATGCCTGAAGACTGAAAGCAGCAGGTGCTGCCTGTCAGTCACTGGAATTGAGCTACAAAATAACTCTACTGGAGTTGTTGGGTTTCTTCTGCCCCTTCAAGGACATCTCTAAACATTTCTCATTTTGAATGTACTTTCTGAGGCACTCAACTACGTTATGAAAGCATGTTTAATTTCCTGATTGTGTATATTAACGGTGTTTAAACCACAGTGATTTAAATCAGAAAAAGGATAAGTTTGGAAAGGAGGGGGCAGGGTGGTTTTTATTTTTTTTAGTCAGGTAAGCAGCTTCATGAAATAGAAGTGGAGAACTAAGGCAAGAGTAATGTCAATGCCTTTTTTTTTTCTTTTTTGTAAATTGAGGTAATAGCTTTGTCTTTAGCTGTTACTCCTCCCTGTGGGATCAAGGTCATGTTGGCCAGTCAAGAATACTTTTTTAGTATGTATTTTGTTTTCCAATATGCAATAAACTGTTGGAATGGGTTTTTTTCCATAAAGCCTTTTGAAAGCACTTATTGATAAGTCTGTTTCTCATTTAGTGTCTCCTTATGCAGAAGGTGAACTGTTTTTCGCAGCCCTAAAGCCATGTCCCTCTATTCTTCCGGACTGGTTCTAGCACAGAGAGTCCTTCTGAAGCTGCACACTCAGAGAATCCTGATAGGATCATATGTGTGGATGCTAAATATTTTGAAAATAAAAGTGCTGGGGTTTTACTAATGATTAAACCTCAGTAAGTGAGATTTTTCAGGTGAAATGTCAAGCCCAGTGCTAAAAGTTGGAATAGGAGGAAAATGGTAGGGAAGACTGGAGGTACCCAGCTGAATGAGCATTAAACATCTCCCAGTTGACCATGGTTCACTTCTGAAACAATCAACCTGCGCCTAAGCCATTTCAATTGACTGAAAACAAGAAGAACAGTTAATTGTTTAACTTTTGTATTTTTATTCCAAATTCTACATATTGTCATTGTGAGTGAGATTCTCTGGAGTCTCCTAAATTTCAGGCTTCAAACTTGAGTACACCAGGATGAGTCTGTGTCAGAATAAGGGTTATGACACTTATTTTGTCTCCTTACTTACGTCTGCATCATTAAAAAAAAACACCCAGGGATCATTTTGTGGTCCTGAGGCCAAATGGCATGACTGCTTTGGTCTTGGACAGCTGCATGTTCTGTCCCATGTCCCCTCCAAATGGCAGCAGCCAAAATGTCTGTTAGGAAGAATCCCTGGCACATGCAGTTGTTCAGACTGGGCTTAGACAATGTCTGGAAAAGCTGGCACTGCAGCAACCTCAGTGACTTTGCTATGGGCAAATGACAGATGGTGATCCAGCCCTTACCCCAGTTCCTGTTTTATTTAATAACATGATCCACCTACCTACCTACCTATATATCTGTCTCTGCACATATATCAATACATGTTGTGTATTGAGTATGCAATAGTCTTTATGCTGAAGTACTAAATGAATACATTCCACTGGATTGCCTCCCCCTCCTACTTGCAGGAGTCTCACTGATTTCATTCAGCATGTTTAGCTCTGAAATGGGAGAGTGAAATGTCAGTTTCTGGAAGGCAACAGTGCAGTATACAAATTCACACAGGAGAACTGAACATGCAAAGTATAGAACAATAGAGACCTCTACCCATTCAGAAGATCTGTGAGATCTCCAAGTAGGGAAGTCGTCCTGATGGCACTTGGAGGTCCTTCCTTACAACTTTGCTCTGACCTACAGAGAAAGGGTAAAGAAAAAATTAGAAAAATTATAAAGTTCTTAGTCACTGAGGTTCAGTCATAAGTCCCTCCATGAAAACTTACTCATTTGAAAATATGCTGTTGTCACCTCTGAGGAACTATCACAGAAACATAATGTTCTATTCTCTTTGAAAATACATCCTTCGTAGCAAAGTGACAAATATCTTTTGCTTTGCTAGCACTGGCAAGATTTTTTTCCTCCATTAAATGCAAAGTCTTGTCTTTCTATACTTCTCAACAGTTAACAGAAATTTGCAAACATTACTGGCATATCTGTATTTCTAAATTTGCAGTAATACATCCATATCATCTGGCAGTTACTATTATTAATACTGAATCTTCCTACATAAGAGAAGTTTAAAAATTACTACTATGTTTAGCTTCTGCACACATGACCATAAGATGGACAGCTAAAGCCTACAAAAGCTATATTAAGGATATTTTGAAACAAACCTAAGCTAAATTAATTTGAACTCATGAATGTGTTCAGTCTTAAGAAACTGAGACTAGGAATCCAATCTGCTTCTCCTTGCACCAGATCAAACTAGTGATTAAACTGATGAAGTAGAGCCAGTTGTGTACAGGTATCCAATAAAATCAAAATCTGTGTTTACTAAAGACTACTTATTTCTGTTTGATTTAAACACATGTATGTCTTATTTATTGTGCAATAAGACAGCCTGATCTTACCATTTTTAGCACTGGAAAGCAGTGACATTCATAGAATGCTGTATGTGTTAGTTCTGCAGAGACACGAGGTGGTTTGTTTTCTGGCGTTAAATAGAACCACGGAATCATAGCATAACTTACTTTGGAATGAAACTCATGAATCATCTTGTCCAATCCCCCTCTCAGACCAGGACTGGTTTCAAAGTCAAGGCCAGCTTCAAAGACATGTGTGACAGGTGTCATATACAGATAAGTTCTGAATACCTCAAAGAATAATCAATATTTGATGAGTCAGGGAATAAGAAGGAACTTTTTCATTATTTTTCATTGCTGGCCAATAATCATATTGTCCCTCTAGCTACAAATCCTGTGATGTCTGCCCACTTATGCTTGTTTTATGACTTTGCCTTTCCCAACAGTTAGACAAGGAGGCTTTACATTACTGTTAGCTGTATTATCTTGAGGTTTCTCTTTCGTAGACTTGTCAGAGAATATAATGTCAGGGAGAGGATTTTAAAAAATGGTCTTAAAAAGCTGGCTCTCCTCCCCAGTAACCAGGAAAGTTTTCCCTTCCCTTCCCTTCCCTTCCCTTCCCTTCCCTTCCCTTCCCTTCCTAAACACTGTTTATGAACCTATTAAAACACCCTTTATAAGGGAATTTCCATCTCACTGGAAAAGCATGCTCACTATCTGCTTTTGTTCTGATCCAAGCCTCCCTGCTNCCTTTTTCTTTCTTTTCCTCTCCTTTCCCTTTTCTTTTTTTTCGTAATTGAATTTTGCCAAGATGGGTTTTGTTGCTTTTTCATATATCCTCAACTTCTGGACATCTGGTAACTGTCAGCTAGGATGTAATTTCACACTCAGAAAAGCTTTCTGCCTGATTCATGGTTGCAAGTCAGCTTGCATCTGCTAAGCATGTACCATCAGGTGCTCAGCACATCTGTGTATCTGCTCCCTGTTTGCCTGTTACACTCTGGATTTTAAAACTATAAGCTCCCCAGAGTGGTTACATTTTTATTTAAGCCTTTTTAAAAGCCTTTTGGTCATTATAACCTTTAGTTAGCACCTGGACAAAGAGTCACACACTCTTCTCTAGAGGAAATTCCTTTTACTTTAGTGAGAAAAAATAAGATATTTTGGCAAAAGGTTTTTACATGAGTAAAATACAACCAAGAAAAAAGCATTTCACTGAAGCATCCAGCACAAAGACCCATTCCACAGGAAACACCCATTACAAACAATCAATATACCAGCTTTAGTAAAACACAATTTATTTTTTTTAAGTTACCCACAGGAGAAGGAAAAGATTAAAAAAAGAAAACAGTTTACAAGGGGTAAAGAAAGAGAGAAGAAAGAGAAAAGGAGAGAGAGGAAAGTAAAAAGTGGTTACTGCCAAACTCTGATGATTGGAGTGGTTCAGGCTGCAGGAGATACGAGAGGGAGTCTTGTGTATTTATAGAGTTCAGTTTTCCCTCCCAGGCAGGATATCCCATCAGTGCCTTCCAGTCCATAGTGAGTTGTGCTGTAGCCAGTCACAGGCTCCAGGGGCATGGTGTGGGCAGTCTACCAGGCAGGTCTGCCTTGACTGACAACCTGGCTACACCCCCTTCAATGATGCCACGTGCTTTGCATGGGCTGCAGGCCCTCTGGCTCTGCCATGTGCTCTCAGCATGCCTTACATGCAGACCTTCCAGCTTTGTCATGTATCTGCAGGTCAAGGCCCAGCCCTTCCCCACATGCACACACTCACAGCGAGTTAGTTCTGACCCATATTAATAATTCAGTGAGATTTGTATCCAGGATCTAACAGTGCTATATTAAACATTTCCCAGAAATAGGAGGGAACTCCTGTGCATGTGCTGCACAGCAAGTATGAACAGAAATCCCATATAAGCCTGGTTTTGGGAGATAAGGACTGGGCAGAATTCTCTGTTTAGAAAGCTGTCCTAGTTAGAACAGCTAGGACCAGTTCATCAGTGCGTGGGTGTAACCCAAACTGTGGATTCTACACCCTCTGTGCCATTTCCCAGAAGCTATAGACTGTCTGCAGCAGCTGCCCAGAGCACACCTGACCCCTCAGGCTATGAGCTGGGTGTTAAGAGGCCTGGGAGATAAGAACATGTTCCTGTCCTCACACCCAGTACACCCATTCACCCATTGTGGAACTCCCTGCCCTGGGAAAGGGGCTCGGCATTACTGCCTGAACCTGCAGATATATGATCTTGGGGGTCCGGGGACTGCTAGTTCCAGTCGTGGGATCCGGAGGAGGACCAGAGCCTCAATCGGACTGCAGCCACCACTTCCAACTGGGCTGTGACCACCACTTCCAGCCAAACTGCAATCATCGCTGACATCAGCAGGTTTTTCTCCTCTCTTTTTGCATTTTGGACTCAGACGGGCCCACGGGGAGTTCAGCGTGGGGGCTGATGAACACCATTCTGTTCGTGTCCCAGGGTGCCAGGTTTGTGGGTTAAAGTCAATTGTTCACTTGTAAAATTTTATTTATTATATTAGCGTCATTAAAATTGTCATTCTGACTTTTAATGTCCTTTGAGTTGGGTTTATTTCTCCTGCTGGTTTACCTTTAAAACCAACAAAAAAGCTTAAAACTTTGCTTTGAAAGACATATGTACGTATACACCAATGAGAAAAACCCAAGGGTAGATGTTTCTGACTTTCTTATCTTCCTACTTTTGACTCCAGAGAAGGCAAGAAAATAAAGCATTTCTTTTTGAGATGATCAGTCAAGAAGGAGATCAGAATTGTTGAAGTGAGTGGTCGATCACTGCATTCCAGATGAGCTTCCAGGCGCTGCTCTAACCATTACCAACAAGGCCCCAAGTACTGCCTCCTTTGAGCTTTCTTTTGAAACTCTTTCCCTGTGCTCAAAAGAGCAGAAGTAACTGGAATCCAAAGGAGCAAAGTCTGAATATTGCTGTGTGTCCTGGTTCTTGAAGGACTTATCTATACACAAGAAACAGGGAGTTAATCTGTTTTTCAAGGTTTGTTTATACACTGGACCAAATTACTATTTAATCTATATGGAAAATATGGTCGCCTCTGAATTATTTAGTGCAAAATGTCTTTGATTAGGTATTCTATCTGAATAAGAGTAATATCACTTCCAGTTATGTTCTTGAAAGAAAGAATGGCACAGACTTTTTGTAGAAAAGTAATTTAGATGCCTCACTTCAGGAGAGGGTTGAGAGCTCTAAGTGTCAAGCAGAAGTTGGTTCCTACCTGATAAGTAAGGTATCTAAGCCCTGAAAAGTCAGAGTTTTTGATGAAAGCTTGGGTTTTCCATTGGGTGTTGTCCTTGTATGTAGCTCTCACTCAATTTTCTCTTCTCATACATTGTAGACCCGAACTGTGAAACTCAGAGCATGGATTTTGTTATGGAGGCCACACCAATTCCTAGTAGATATAAATCCTTGTAAGGCAAGCTGTAGAGGAAAGGTATCACTAACTGGAAAAAATATCCAAAAACAAAAACAGGAGGCAAGAAATGCAGTGAGAAGAACTCAGTGTGGGAGGTCAGTCAGAATATCACAGTATTTCATGTGAAGACAAGCATGTTGGTTGACAATTTAGTGTTCAAGATAAAGCGACAAAAGTAGAGATACTGAAAGCCTCTGCCTTGGTCTTGCTGTACTCTTTACAACTGTGCAGATTGGGTGTAAAATTAAACTCTTGTGTTAAGTACAAAGAAAATCCTACTACATACCATGTAGAATTACTACCATATAAAATATACCCATTTTTCCAGTATGTTAATGATTTCAAAGATGCCCAGTTTTGAAAAAGAAATCTGGACAAGTTGAACAGAATGTGAGAAAAAGAGTGTATAAGGGATAGTATGAAATATTATGGATTACACACACACAAAAATTTGTCTTTCTCTTATATGGATAATAGTGGAGCTCTGCATGAACCAAAACAAATGTATTTATCTGCAGCACTCTTGACAATGGATAAGATTAAAGCTATGTTCAGGAAACTCCAAAACCAGTGCTACATCCCTCTGTCAGAGGAAGCATAAAAGTTATGGGAAGCTTCAGAGGTTGATAAAAAAAACCCAAAACAAAACAAAACAGGGTTCCTTCCCTCAAAAAAATAAAGCACAAAGAATTCTTGCACTTTTTATGGCAAGTTCTCCCAACCCTGCTGCTCTGCAGCTATGGCACTGTCTGCACAGCTTCCTTATTCCATTTATGCATTAGCTACACTAATTGTCAGATGCAGCCAAGCCTAAGGAACAATAGGACTTCTAAATAACTGCAGACTGCAAAGTGGAAACACCATCAACAGTCACTAGTCTTAAGGAACATGGCAGGAGAGAGAAATCAAGTTCATTTTAATTAGGATAAAAGGTATGCTAAAACACCTGGGAGTAAAGTATCTTTCCACATTAGGTAAAATGGAATTTTAAAACAAGGTATTTCATCAAAACCACAGAAATCTAAATCTTTCTGCATGACTTGTATGTATATCATACTTTTAACAGGTTGAAATGGGTCTCTCTGTACTACTCCATGTACAACATTCATGTGGCTGGAGAAATTTTGGCTGATTCTTTAACTACCTGGCACAAGTAAAGGTAAGCAGAGGAGGCTTGTCATCTGGACGATGCAGACTGCCCAAAGGACGACATCCATTAATATAAACTAGGAGTTAATTACTGTAAACTGACCATATGAGTCAGCATACTTCATCTTAAGTGTTTAGAAAAGTCTGTAATTTGAAGGAAAAGAAGCAGCATTACAGTCCAGACATTACAGAAAAAAGATCAGGACATATGCTTGTTCCCCAGCTTCAGTTTTTTCCTAGCTAGATTAAAATTACCCAAATCTAAGAAACATGACAATTGAATCACATTTCTCCAGAAAACCCTTATAGAAAAGTTTTTGCATCTCATCTGCAAGGTACTTTTCTATTAGCCCCAACCATAGGACACACTTTGGGGTCATAGGGATATAGTGCATTTCTAAACCATGCTATTAAAATTGTACCAGCTAGGAGTGACAAATAAAGAAGAACAGAAATTTACTACTGAGGAGGAAGCATAAACAATGACTGTGGGGCCCAAATAGACCACAGCTTGTGAAGGGCATGTTTTCTCCATTTAGTCATGCGCTGCTCATCTTTCTCCGGCTCCCCTTCCTGATCCCTGAGGTGATGCTTAGGAAAGTAGCAACATCTTATTACGATAGCAAAATAAGTCAGTGAGTTCAAAAGTAGAAAGGTATGAAACAGGGGAGTGCTATTTAAACAAATAATGATTTTACTAAACGAAGCCAGAATTGTCTGAAGAGGAGAACCTTTATAAACACTATCTTATGTTTCCACTCTCCAGATTTTCAGAAATGTCTCAAACTATTGTACTGGGTTTGGCTGGAATAGAATTAATTTTCTACCGTGGCTAGTATGAGGGCTATGTTTTGGATTTATGCTGAACACAGGGTTAATAAAACCGGATGCTTTTGTTATTGCTGAGCAGGGCTTACATAAAGCCAAGGCCTTTTCTGTTTTTCATAAGGCCACACTGGCAAGGAAGTTGGGGGTGCATGAGAGTCTGGGAGCAGACACAGCCAGGACAGGTGACCCAAACTGACCAAAGGGATATTCCAGACCATATGACATCATGCTTAGTATGTAACATGGGGGAAAGAAGGAGGAAGTGGGGGGAAAGTGTGGAGTGTCTGTCTTCCCAAGTAACAATTATACGTGATATGGCCCTGCTCTCCTAGGGATGACTGAACACCTGCCTGTCCATGGGAAGTAATGAATTAATTCCTTGGGTTTGCTTTGCTTGTGTGTACGGCTTTTGCTTTCCCTTTAAACTCTCTTTATCTCAACCCTTGAGTTTTCTGGCTTTCACCCTTCTCCCAAGTCCTGCTGGTGAGGGAGTGAGAGGCTGCATGGTACTTGGTTGCTGGCTGGGGTTAAACCATGACAAGTATAATAGGCTCCAATGGATAAATTTGAATTAAAGGATTCAAAAACTGAATATTTGTATTTTCCCTGTTTGAAGGGGTTTAGATTTACAGGCTGCTAAATATAAGACAGCTGATTAAGAGAAAAAGCAGAGTACCTCATCTACCTCTAGCACTTAAAGTTAACAAGATGTATTTGTAGAGGCAACTAAGCCAGTGGAGAGTAACTTAAAAAATCCTTACATTATGATTTTAATTTCAATAACATATTATCTCTAAAGAAATAAACCAGGAAAGGGTTTCAGTGACAATTATACATACCACACATTTTGAAATGGGAGATAGTAACATTTAGCCATAAGATTAGGAGCTCTTGATCAGAGCTTTCTCAAACAGTTTTGGGGAAAAAATAAGCAAATATAGTTGTAAGGCTGAGGCATCATGTTCCAAGTCAGCTAAAAGAAAATGTGCGTGGACAAACCCTAAATTCATAGAGTCTAAAAGGAAGTGCTGACCCAAGCTTAACTATAGTGATATGAATAATACTACACTAATGTAGCATTACCATATGTATTAAAATTCTGCAGCCAGAGATTCTCTTGAAGAAAACAGCTGCAATGCTGAAGTTTTAATCTCCTCAAAATTACAAGGCAGAAAAATTATTCAGGCCTCAGAATGTGAGTATCACAAAAGGAATGGTTATGAAGACTGTTGTTATGGCAACTATTTCCTCTTTCTTTTTGCTAAACAGATTTTCAGTCCTCAAGTTTGAATATGTTAATTAATAAGTTCGAAAACCTCAAGGTTTTGATATCTGCTTGTAATAGCCCGTTGGTACACATTATCCAGTGTCCACGTACTTTTTTCAAAATAACAGCAAATTTCCTAAGATTTGTGATAAAGAGTGAGGGGTTATGGGAAATAGTGTTGCCAGCTCAATTAAGATCTCCTGCTCTAAAGAAGGACAAAATACCTGGCATCTGTTTTTGAACTATCAGTGTAAAAATGAAAAAAAAATCGGATTAATCTTCAAATATTCTAAGAAATATAAGGGTGCAGTCAGTAATGTATCCCAGGGTCAGGTGATGAATTTGTTGGAGATATAGTATGGCTTCCTTCTGACTTGAATATCCAGGTTTCTTCTGAAGAAACCAAAGTTTAGAGGGATTCCTGTCCCTCATTTCATTGTGGTCCAAGTGTGAGAAGGTACGTACTTGGGTCAAGAAGACTGGGTGTCCTTTCACGTCCACTAGATGTAGTCATAGGAAGGAGACTCCAACTGGGACCTATGAAGTTCCAAATATCAAAGATATCAACCTCTTAATGTGTGTGTCTTCCTTTTATATATGCAGAGTTCCTCTTCTGATTTGGGATGTCATTTGGTAGATCCGTCTGAATAACATGACAGGGAAAGCTCACAGAACAAGAAAAGTTTCCAGCAGTTAGTATTCTTGTCACCTCATGGAGTTATGTAAAAAAAAATTACAGAAAGCATGTTTTCTTTACCTTCAATCTTTGAGCCACCAGGATTCACTTAAGCCCTGTTTCTAGCTTTCGCTAATATTTATTTCTAAATTAGGTTATTTTTCCCTAGAAGATAGGTTGTTTTAAAAAACAATAAAAGAAAAGAAACACGCAAGACTCCCAATAAAAGCCGCAGAGCAAACTGAGGGATTTTCTTGGCCCATAGAAGACAGTGAAAACTATATGGACTTCAGTCTTGGTTGTACTAGAACTGATTTTAACTACCACATGTGTCTGGGCTGAAATGGTCAGGTCCAGGTATATTTCCTGAGAAAAAGCCAATCAAATGTTCTAGTAACGCCTCTGCTAATGACATATTTAAGAAAATGGAAGAGAAGGTGTGTGTCGCAGTAAGGAATTTGGCAGCCACGGAGTAGGAGGTTGGCAGCAGGCCCCATGTGGGGGCCGGGCCCTACTCCCCTGGCCTTGGGCCAGTGGCAGGCATCGTATCGAAGTCTCTCCAGCTGGGATGTGTCACAGTGGAGAAATAAACTCCAGACAGTAACTGCCCAGCTGAAACACGCTGCAAGGATTCCAGCTTCGGCGGAGAGCAGAGGACGACTTGAGATA
>VYXB01010514.1:0-45463 GCA_013397135.1 Pachyramphus minor
ACCCAAGCAGCTGCCAGCAGGGTGTTTTACCCACCTTTCAGCAGGAGCAGGAGCATCTCTGTCCAGCTGAGAGTCCCAAAGCTGTCACAGAGAGTTCTGAATTAAAAGACCTTTATCCACACCCTTATCCCATCTTATGTCTCTGGACTTTTTCATTCAGCGCAGTATGCATTTTCCTCTTGCTTGAGGGAAGGTGCTCTGGGCGATGGCCATCTCTGTGCTGGGTTGTATGGGCCAGGCATTTTGGAGAGTCCTTCTATCTGATCTTAGCTGAGCTTGGTGTATCCTTGGCCTTAGGAAAGGTTTGGAAGGTTTTGCTCCCTAGTGTGCTGCTCATTGTCTCTTCCTGCATTGGAGTCTCATGTGACAGCATGATCTCTGTACCTGGACTTTAGAAAAGAACAGCAAGTATTGTAAAACTCATGTTAAAAAACAGGTGAGTTAGAGTTGTCTTATTGGTGAGGACCAATACCCATTGCTGGCCAGTTTTCTACTGGAGGAAAAATCAGTCATGTGGATGCATATGATGTGAATCTAATTAATTTTTTTTATCCACTCAAACACTGGAACATTCTGGAACAGATCATCGAAAACAGCATCTGAACATACCCCTATTCTGAACTCCCAGCCAAAGCCCAAATGTCCTGTTCTCAAAGAGAACTGAGGAGTGACATCAAGTCAGAACATATCCTTCCTACTCTCCAGACATCTGCACAGCGGAAAAATATCCCCAGTTCACTATTTCTTCCAGGAATCAAAACATCCCTACACACAATGACCTTGCGAGGCTGAACGCAGCAGCACCATCTGGTGATGACAGTACTGGTCATCCCTGCACAGCTCAGGGAGCCAGGCAGGTCTGCAGGAGCAGGAGCATGGATTCCCTTCCTTTCCCTCGTCTGGTTCACTCTGTGCCCTCCAGTGTTCAGGTAGGCTGGGCTCTTCCCAGTGCTTCCTGCCAAGCTGGATGGTTTCCTGAGCAGTTGTTCCAGAAAACCAATGAGACTTGATGTCTCTGAGCAGCAGCATGCTGGAAGATATGCAATGACAACAAACAGAAAATAAAGCACAAGAGGCAATGTAGTCTGAATTATGGGTAAATTACAGGATGAACAAGCAAGTTTGATAACCTGCAACTCTGAGAGAAGATTTTAGTATAGTGGTGGAGAACCTCCTGGGAAAAGACAGCTTAGTGCTCACCAACAATCAAAAAGACAAATAATGATTGGAAGTAGCACTGACAGCAATGCCAAAACTGTCACTCAGGCACTTTATAAATGACACATCCATACCATTTATTATGTGCAAGCCCACTTCTCCCTGCATCTAAAAAACTGCAGAACAGAACTAGGAAACGCACGGAAGAAGATGATGAAGGGAATGAAAGGCACGAAACAGAGAGAAAATCTCCATCTTAAGATTTCTGGGTCTTGGAAGGAATGACTGAAGAGGAAAATGTGAGATACATCTGTATGGTCATAAACTGCATGACCTGGACGAATTGGAAAGGATTTTTCATTTTTTCCCAGCCAAGACCTAAAGGGCACTCTGAGAAATTTTGAGGACGCAGGTTGAAAACATACAGAAGCAAACACCTTTTCACAAAATAATTTAGAATTCATTGCCAAAAAATGGCAGGCAGAAATATAAGCGGCCTCATAAAGGACTAGATATTTATGGAGGATAGACTCACTAGTGGCTACTGACCATAAGATAAACTCTGGCTCAGGAACTTAAACTACAAATTGCCAGCTGAGAGGAATCAACAGAGGAAGGACATGGAACAGCATGGCTGAGATATGATGAATCTAGGAGGGACCCAGTGAGATTACTGTGTTGCCCTGGATTGTAATTTCCATATCTAAGTAAAAAACTGCAGAGTGACACCTCTTTAGACTGTCTTAGGCACCATTCCCTGCAGGTGGATGAATGGCCATAGATGGGAAAACTCTCTGAGTTTACTCCTGCATTCTTCCTTCAGGTCACAATAACCACAAGGATAAGTTTCTGCAACTTCTCTCTTATGTTTTTGGTGGTCTATCTGGAGAACCTTCAATTCAGCTCTACAAACAAAGCCAAAGAATTTGGCCAAGCCCTCTTGTAAGTTTAAGATTTAAACCTGGCCTCATTTCACACTACAGCTATACACAAATTAGAGCCTTTTTCCTAGCAAAGTGTGCATTATTCCCTTCTTCAATAACATGTAATTCTGTAATAATTTAGTATCATCCTCATTTGGCAAGTTAAGAGCAAATGCTTAAATCATTCCTCTTCAGGTTTCTACCAGACACTGGTTACATTCAGCAGTCAGTCTTTAAAGTGATGGAAAAACTTGGGCTTTCTTAACAACCATTGCAAAAAATGCTACTGACACTTCTTGTAAATGAGACTGCAGCTAATACACTGTAAAAAATACAAAAAATAAAAGAGCTGTAGAGGCAAGTGAGGCAGGAACTAACTCTATTTTGTTCCTGTATTAATTTAGTCTCTTTATACTACTTCCCTTTTATAGTTCTTTCTATAAGAGTGCTTGTTAAACCTCTAAATAATGACAGCTGCTAAAGACCGAATATCCCATGTGTGGAATCATTTGTGGTTTGGTGGGGAAAAAAAAAGATACAATTCCTCTCTAATGATAATAATTACAGTATCAATCCCAAGCTCACTGAAGTCAAAGGCATAGCTGCCACTCATTTAAGCTGTACAAGATTTGTGTGTCTGCTGTTGATCCTGATTCATTACAGTGTAAACTAGAAAAAGATATTTTAGCCTAATTTCAGCTTTTCTTATTTAGCATGCGTACTTATTTTACACTACTACATTGGAGCTCACCTGATCCTTATTACTATTTATTCTTTAGAAAACACCAGGTCATTTTATAAAGTGCTGGTATTATAAACTGCAGAATATATTTTATAAGAGCCCTAACTCCTACAAGCCAACCATTAATACAGCTAATGGAGTGTTTGTTGTATTAAACTGCTCTCGTTTGTCTGGGTCCATTAACAAATGCAGTGGTCATTAACTGTTAACAGCAACTCAGTTATTAGATTTTATTACTTGTACAGGAAACACTGGAGAATAAACTGATTGTTCTGGTTTACTGGGATTTATTTCTTTCCCAGCAGTCTTACCCTGTTATTTATAATTTAGTTTCTTACTTATTCCCGAATATGACGGACACACTCAGAAATGGGTTCAAGCCATCTACATGGAGAGTCAGTTCACATGCCAGGCCCTCCTGCCAAACCCTCTGACCCCAACAAACTTTCCTTTAAACCAGAGAGCTCTGAAGCATCAGGCATCTGCAGTGGCCTCTGCTTTTTTGATTTTTCTGTATCTTTTTGTTGGGCAGCAGCTTTCACCCACATATATAATAATGGGATTTAAGTAAAGATACATTAATGTGTACATAGGAGTCTATAGAATCTGCTTCATTCATGATTCTATCTTTCTAATTCACTGGACTCCAATATTCAAGTTTAAACATATCTTTTAGTTCCTCTTTGTTGGGACTGATGCATCAAACAAGGGTGATGATTTTCTGTTTTCCATGAAAATTTAGTCCAGATAATTGTACCGTTCTCTTCTGGCCTTCTGGTTTACAAGTCAGCCTAGAGTCACAAATGCCTGCAGGTGAGGAATGTCACCCAGTATTATCAAGATCTGAAAGACCTTCCCTTCCACATTCTGACTGCTGAAGACCCCTTATGCACACCTTGCTCTGCTTTCCTCACTCTCATTCCGTACAAGGCAATGGAAAAACAACACCAGCGTCAAATTGTCATGAAGGACCAGCAGCAGCTTCTCATGAAAGTGGCTTTCATCAAGCAGTCTGAGCAGTTTTTTTCAACCTGCAGTGCCCTGATATACTGCTATTTTGTACAACCAGTACAGGTGATTAGAAAGTGTTCTATTATCCCTGGTGTAGAGGTTCAAGCCTCTTGTGTATGCCCATGCCTGTGTTTCATGTGGTACATGTGTGGGGATGTGTAGTGTTGTGGTGCTGGGGACTCAGAGACATGAGTCAGCTTATCTGCTCCTGCCTACAGACAAGGCACTTTGGATACAACTTCTGATAACAACTTCATTCCTACCCTCTAGCATGTGCTAACATAGTGTGCAACAAAACCAGTAGGACAAGAAATATGTAAGTATTTAGGAAACCCAAGGATGTGGGCATTATATCATTATAATTTGCTGGGAATGGCCCCAGATCATAAGGCATCTGTGCATTCTCCTTACCTAGTGGTAATAGGACAGAATAAAAAGAGGATCTCTGCCTCTTTTAGCTCCTGGTACATCTCAGAATATAATAAATCCCAGGGTTTTCCATGAACAGCAGGACTGTTCAAAGACAGAGGAGACCCCACAGTCTTTGCCTTATACACATCAGTAGATGCCAGGGCTGTGATCCAGAGCCCTGTACAAAAAAGCTGAGCACCCCATTCCCCCTCTGGCTTGACATACTGTGCTATTGTACCAACTTGCCTCTCCTGTTTCCTCTCATCCCTCAAGCTTCTCTTGCAGAGATGGATCTTTTTAACAAAGTCACTGTGCACCTCATGCAGCATGTTATTCCTTCCTTTTGCTGTCACTGGATCTTTTTTCTGTCCAAGGATCTGAGTGTCAGCTCAGAAAAGGAGTCGATCCTGCCACAGCAATTGAAAGCACATTATGATTGTCTGAGGGACAGGATTCCATCCAGAGGGACCTGGACAAGCTTGAGAAATGGGCCCCTGGGAACATCATGAGGCTCAACAAGGCCAAGAGCTCTCATTGCACTTGGGTTGTGGCAACCCCTGGTATCAATACTGGCTGGGGGATGAATGGATTGAGAGCAGCCCTGCCAAGAAGGACTTGAGAGTGCTTCTCAAAAAAAGTAAAAAGCTGGATATGACTTGGCAGCGTGTGCTTGCAGCCCAGAAAGCAAATCACATCCTGGGCTGCATCAAAAAGCAGAGTGACTAGTAGGTTCAAAGAGGTGATTCTGCCCCTCTGCTCTCATGGAAGCTCACCTGGAATGCTGCATCCAGCTCTGAGGTCCTCAGCACAGGAAAGATATGGGCCTGTTAGAGCTGGTCCAGAGGAGGGCACAAAGATACTCAGACAGCTGGGGCACCTCCTATGAGAGTGCTTTCTTCAGCCCAGAAAAGAGAAGGTTCCAGGAAGACTTTTCAGTACTTAGAGGGGGCTCTCAAGAAAGATGGAAAAAGGCTTTTTAGTAGACCTTGTGGTAGTAAGATAACAGTAATGGTTTTAAACTAAAAGATGGCTGATTTAGAGTCGATATAAAGAAGAAATTTTTTTATAATGAGGGTGGTGAAACACTGGTGCAGGTTGTCCAGAAATGTGGTGGATGCCCAATCCCTGGAAACATTCAAGGTCAGTTTAGACAGGGCTCTGAGCAACCTAATTTACAGATGTCCTCACTCACTGCATGGAGATCAGGCTTTAAATGTCCCTTCCAAGCCAAAAGGTTCAATGATTCTGTGATTTTTGGGTGCAGCCAGCCACAGAACACTGACAGGCTGGTCCTTCCATTTGTGAAATATCTTTGTTTGTACTATCTACGCTGCTTTGGTCAGCAGCTGCTCCCTAAGCCCAGCTGATGAGTCCTAGATGAATGTGGTAACAACTTCACATTTAGCTCATTTTAAAATAAAATTAATTAGGAAATTATGTTAGCATTCATAGTGGTGAGTCAGACCAGGGCCCATCCCTGCAACAGTATGTGGATGTATTTCAGATGAAGGGGACTGAGCCCTGAAACTCGAACAGGTGAAACAGCAAATGATGGAGAGATTGGTAAACAAATCCACTGCAGTGGTTGCCAGAGATCTGTTTATGAAGTGGCATTCCCAATGTTCTCCAGAAATGTTTAGCTAATATTAGTATTATTCTTTAAGTTGTAGGATGTTGTTCTTTTCCTGAAGAGTTTAACTTTGCAATTTTTTAAGTTTTCCAAAGATAGAACTATGATCTGTGCTAAAACAGTCATAGATATTGCTTAACAGTAAGTAAGCTAAAGAGGAGGAAAAAAAATGTATTAATGTTATGACACTATTATGACTGCATGTTGCAGACTAATGTTAATAATACCTAACTGAGTTGACTCCTTTAATTCTGACAAAGGATCAGCAAGCCCTCAAAGTTCTTTTTTCAGTGGAGACTGAGCCTTATCTATCCGTTTCCTGCCCTGTCTCTCATTAAATTTCTTTTTCTCATTAAAACAAAGTCTCATCTGCCAAGAACTGCATATTCTTTTTTGACCTCAAATGCTGAACTCTGTTCCACTGAAATGTCAACATTGACCAATAATTTCTACTTAGCTGTACATTTTCTAGTAACCACCAGTTCTGTCATCTCTAATACCTATAGTAGAGATGGAAGTTGAAAAGATAGCAGAAAAGGGTTAAATTGAATGAACTTACAAGTATTCTAAGGTGAGTACACTATAGAGAATGTAATGGTGATGAAGGATGCTCAAAGATAGAAGGGAACAATTACCTGGATGAGGTGATTAGAAGAAAAAGAAACACATAATTAAGTATTATTAACCTTTAAATTCTACCTAAGAATTAATTTTTATTCTTCAGTCCATTATAAAGAACTCTCCTCTTGCTTCAGAACCAAAACCAGCATACAACTGCAGTGCTCTGCCAGGCCTGCACTCTGGCATATGCTATGCAGAGGATGTATCTCTGTATTTATGCTTTAATCGTTACTGATAGGAAAAAAATATGCTGTGTATGCACTTTTATCAAGATCTTTAAAATCTCAGTGCTGTGAGAGCTCTGAGATACAAAGATACCATCCCTAGAATCCTTTGAATCAAACAGTTAGATTTCTAATTACTTAAAGTAGCCCTTGTGTTGGTGTACATCTATGAGCAAAAGGTACCAGCATGTCCCCATCCCCCTCCATGGTGATTATTACAATGGTACTCTTCCTTCCTTTGGAATCAGAGTCTGGGCTTAGCCAGAAAATATCAGTGTAGGCTTGAGTGCAGTCCTCTCTCATTTTGCACTGAGAAATTCTGAGATGTCTGTAAAGAATCAGGGAGAAACAATGCTCAGGTCCTCCCTGCCCATCCTGTTTCTGTCCCAAACTCTACAGACAGGCAGCAAACTACACATACAGATGCTCAACGCCCTGCTCCAAAAATCTTAGAACTTATTGAGAAACCAGAAGGTAAAGCCACCCTGCACAAGAGAAAGCACTCCCATGTACACAACACTGCATGAGACAGAAACCCCTAAGTGCAGAACTGTGAAAACCAGGTTTTCCTACCTTATCACAGACCTCTAGATGGAACTGCCTCTTTTGTTTTCAAACCACGTGAGAGCCAGTGAAGAGCTGCCATGAGGCAAGGCAACAGGAATATAAAGCTTAGGCATTTGCAATGGGAGAATGGAATGGGAGCATCATTTTGCACACACGTTGTGCTGTCATTACGTATTGTAAGCTTTTCCATAATTCTTCAAGAAACCAGCTGTGTTGCCAGTGCCCTTGTATTGTTTACAGAAGTCACTCCTTCCAGAAGGGAATTGTTTGGAAGTGACAAAACAGTCAGATTGGACCGGAGAGTGCTGAGATCTGAATGTAAAGAACGTGCCTTCTCCCCAGTTGGGCAGATCAGCCAGATGAATTTATGTTAGGGGTGTAGCACTGACACACAGGAGCCTGGGAGCTGAGCTCAGTGCTGGACTAGGTCCCTATGAAGAGGGGAAAATGGCAAAAATCTGAACACCAAAGAACTTCTTTGCTTCCCATGGTGTGGGGCTTCATTTCAGGAAGACCTACCCTTTCCATGGACAGAGGCAGCAATTTTCCCAGCAGCGCTGGCCAGACTAAAAAAACTGACAGCATGAGTGTCTTGCTCACCCTGGAGAATCCCTTAAACCTGGAGAGCAAGCCTTGAAACCATTGTGCCACCCTGGCCACACTTCAAATCCTGTTTTCAGATTTGGGCCCCTCATTACAGGAAAGATGTTGAGGTGCTAGATCATGTCCAGAGACAGACAACAAAGCTGGGGAAGGGGCTGGAGCAAAAGTCTGATGAGGAGTGGCTGAGGGAGCTGGAGATCTTCAGTATGGAGAAAAAGAGGCTAAACAGGAGACCTTATTACTCTTTACAAGTACCTGAAAGGAGGTTGTAGACAGGTGGGTGTTGATCTCTTCTCCCAAGTAACAAGCAAAAGGATGAGAGGAAATGGCCTCATATTGCACCAGAGGAGGTCTAGATTGAGTATGAGGAATAATTTCTTCACTAAAAGGGTGGCCAAGCCTCCCAAAATAGGCTGTCCGGGGAAGCAGTGGAATAACTGTCCCTGCTGTCAAAAAACTATTTGATGTGGTGCTTAGGAATGTGGTTTAGTGATGAGCTTGGGAGAACTGGGATAATGGTTGGACTTGATGTTCAAGAGATGTTTTCCAACCTACCTGATTCTCTGCCAGCAATTATGCACAGGGGGAAATATGAACAGTGTTGTGTCCTTGTTTGTACTGCACCTTTCCCAGCAGCCCTGAGAACTGCAAAGCCCTGATTTTTGAAGGATTAAGGCAGCACACATCTCCCTTTAAACATGGCAGCTAAACCCACCAGCACCCTGTCTCCCTTGCACAGGGTAAAATGCACAGGTTGACAGGGGCCAGTCTCATCATTTCATTTCCCCTGATTTCTCATTGGCCCTAAAAAAGCCCCTGGGAAGACAGAGAATCCCTGTTTTTCGCTGCTGCCAGCGTCTGTTCCTCTAGAGGGTACCCTCAGCCTGCAGGGAGCTCTGCTGAGCGCTGCTCCTAATGAAACCTGAAGGCCAGGCCAAGGAAAGTAAAAATAAACCTTTACAGAAAAGCATGCTGTAATTTTATGATGCGCTTTAATTTGATTCTGGTTAGTTAGAGCAGCCCCCTGGGCAGGCTGGGACTGCACTGAGCAGCACACGGCTGTGCTTTCAACTAACAGCTCCAGCCTCTTCCAGGCATGTAAATGTTAAAGCCTCCTGCGCAATCAAAGTCGAAAATTACTCTGGGGTGTAAATGAAAAAAAAACAGGAGGCCTGCAGAGGCCCAAGTTTAAAACATATATTTAATCTTATTAAAAATATAAGAGCAAAAATGTTCAGATATCTAATATTATTTGCGTTGTAGCGGTGCCTTAGAGGAATTAAATAAGCACAGGACTACGCTGTGCTAGGAACTGGATGAACACCTAGTAAGAAGCACACAGCTTGTCCCACAGAACTTGCAATCAAAACAGACAGTGCATCAGGGAAGAAGGAAAACAGGACAAAGAGGGAAAAAAATGGTAGCCTGAGACTACCCTGCAGATGGGACAGAGCCAGGAGCAGGACCTTGGTCAGCCAGTTCCTACACCAGGGTCCTCCTCCTTGGCTCACACTGTCTCAGATGCTCTATGCTCACAGCATGCCCTGGTTTCCCCATGGTTTGGATTTTTCTCAGCTAGGATTACAAACATGGATGCACAGCTCCTCTGAAAGCCAGGTCCCCCACAGTCCTGTTTCAGCTGAAGTAAAGTAGGTCATAGAAAATACCTACCGTGAGTAAACATTAACCTAAACTGTGACCTAGGGAAAGAATCCAAATATTAGGGAAATGTTACCTATTTTCTGTTGATCGAAAATACACCCAGCACTTCAAGATCTGCCTCTTCCGCTGCCTCCCATATCCCTGGAGACTGGTGGTTAAGTCTGCACCTGCCATGTTCTGAGGGAAACTCAGAAGGGCTTGGTAAGCAGTTTGGCTCACATGCTAACAGTCAGTTTTTCATCCAGGTAAGGGATATCATCTTGGAATGCACACAACTCCATCTCACTTCTGTGGGAAGTGACAACTCTTGGCTACAGCGAGCAAACTGCCTGTTCCCATACTGCACCATATTGGTGCAAGACCTGGTTTTTGCTTTCTAATAAACTGGGATCTTTCAACAGCCTCAATCCAATGAAAATGGTGGTTTATGTGAATATCTGGAGTTGCTGCAGGGGTGTCACTGGTGTAATGGGATCAGATTATGAAGGAAATGTTAAGCTGTGTAACAGACTGAGGTCCCTCAGCGGACACGGTAGAAGAGTCATTAACCAGAAGGGTAGAAGAGAACAGTTGAACAAAACTTGATTGAAAAACATTGATTGAAAACAAATGATTGAAACATTCCAGTGAAACAATTGTCTGACGGGAAAGGTGCTGGTCTCCACCCAGCTCCCAGAAAGAAAGCTGGCTCAGCCCAGGATGGGATTTTGCTCAGTGTCAGAGCAGGGTCAACAGACAAAGCATTCTCATCGGATGTGACACACAAAGGTGCAAACCCCAAGTTTTCAAAAGGACATGAACTTGAGTCCTCACCACTCTAGGGATTGCTCTCACCACAGGGCTCTTTGCAGTTTTGGTACCAACTCTCTTATGCAGTGTTTTTGTACTAGAAGGAGAAAAAAATTCCCCTGAGTTAATAGAAGAAAAAAAAAATCTCTTCAAAGGGCTGAAAAATTATTTCCCCATACTAATTGCTCAGCATTTACCTTACATGCCTGAAACTGTCCCTGATGTCTAAATAGCAAGTTGGATGGAAGTGATCTCTGTGAGCTGGACTTGATTTGAAAGCCAAGAAAACCTGTATGCAGGTGCTTCACTCTGTCCTTACAGCAGAAATTATTTAAAGCCCTTTGACATTCCCTGGGAACTTCCCTGTCTTTAAAAGGAATAGAAGGGGCTGTCCTGTGGCATTATATGTGGCTGTTATAATACTTGTCCAGATAGAGTTGATGGTTAATTTTTCATTCTCATTGTTGTTGTTGTTATTATTATTGGAGGAGAGAGTGAGGAGAAGGGGAAATAAACCATGACAGATTTCTCGCATAAAATTATATGATGTGGTTTTGACTCATATGAACATTTCTGATCTCTGTGTCTGTACAGCTCTGCCCATAAAACATTTTAGGAGCCTTGTGCACAAGATGTGTTCTGATATAGGTGGATTACACATGACCAAGCAGTGCAATGAATACACACTCACATGCTCCTCAAACCCCCTGTGGGCTGCTAGATATCAAAACCAGAACCTGAAATTCCCTTCTCAGAGCCTTACATTATGTACTTTGAGCTTTCTCCCTGCATTCAATCACCTGATTTACAAAATGAATAGCAGATGAAGGGCTGTCATTTCCCTGCTGATTGTGACAGTGGCTGCACCCTTATGGCAATCAATGTTCTTTTAATGGAAAACACCATGTATTTCAACTGGATTGCTTAGCTGTAGTTTGGCATTCTGTTTATGGCAGAGAATTATTTGTTATTGAATCCTTAGTGGTCCATAGCATCGACTTCATTCTAATTACCAAGGCAACCAAGTCTTATTTTTCTCCATTTACAGATATTTGTAGGACCATAATGAGAAAGCAACCCACAAGTGACTCGGCCAGTAAACAGTGCAGTTTGCTGACTAGTGTTTGTTTTATAACCTTTGGCACATCTTGATGTGTACATAATAATAGTTCTTAACCCATAAATAATATTTTAAAGAGGTCACACCGTAGTTATTTCAGTTCAGGGGTTTATTTCCCAGAACACTAAGTAGCTGTGAATGAATTATGTTTAGTCTGATCTGCCACAGAAGAGTCATAAACTTATAAGTTGTAGCAAACCATGGAATATTACTCCTGCACGTCAGGCAAACTGTAAATGTAAAAGAATAATAGTTGATAAGGGGGAAAGTCTTTTTATTTTGTTAAAGTAATATATGTTCCTAGGGAAAGATTGTAAAATTTCATGTTAACTTAAGTGACAATTTGGGCAATCTCTCCATGTACAGCTTGCGAATTTTGCTTGTTACAGGGGACTTTCTCTGCGTGTCTGAGAGGCTACAAAATCCATTCTGAGCAGGGAATCTTTTTCTTTCTTGGCTCCCTTTGATTTACAGTGTCCCAGAACCCACAGGAGGTAAGGAGAGAAACTTTTATGCTTTTGCATAGGGATCATGAAATGTTGCCGACAGTCTGTTCCACAGCAACAGTCATGGACAAGGAGAAGGCTACTACCTCATTTCTTGAGTATGATGAACACCTAAGGGACTGGGAGGGAAGAGAACTAAGCTGCTGATATCAGCTAGGGATTTTGATCATTTTGGAGTCTGCTTGAGGCGACCTGGCAGTTGAGGGAATAACAGCAGCGGCAGAGAACTGAAAAAGGAAAAAAAGGGGACTGTAGAGTCTGGGAAAGACACTGTGTGCAGGAAACAGCACATGGAAGTGTGCTTTAATCCATTGAAGGACTTCAAGAGCAGCTGAGATAAAGAAATCCAGCTAGAGAGGAGTGGAAAAAGTTTCCAAGTGCTAAAGAGAAAACATAGGTAGTAAGAGTGAGAAAGAGCCAGACCTGCAGGAACTTTGCCTGGATCCCAAGGAGCACACAAAAATGAGGGAAGCAGGGAAGTACATCTGAGTCCATATGTTTTTTGGTGTTGATTATAGTAATAACTTCAAAACAATAACTGAATTTAGAACCTGCTGCAAAACCTGAGTTTCTGTGTGTTTCTCCAAAGCAGTGCACTTCATGGTTTTAGCCCACAGAAAGGGCAGTTTTAGGCAAAGAGGAAACAAAACACTGGTCTTGAGGCTGCTCAGCTGCTCTTTGTGTAACCACAGTTTCAGGGAAGGGGTAAGATCCTGTGCTGAGCTTAAGACCAGGGCAGAACCCCCACTGCCAGGAATATAGGAGATCCAGATCATTGCACACACTTCTGGTCCCTACAGCACCTGGGACACTGGAGTCCATGTCACACTTCCCTTCCCAGGCCTTCCCTGGGCCTGTACAGCACTGTGCTATCCCACCTTTTTGTTACCAGATGAACTGGAGAAAGCTGAGGGCTCTTAAAATTCTGAGAAGTTCCACAGGTGACCTTTGAGAGATGCTGTACTGAGGCGGCGACACTTCCCAAAACTGAAATAAAGTACGAAACAAAAGGATCAATAATGAAGATCAGATCATTCTGGTTCTCCAAAATTTTCTGACTCCACCAGCTACTTTGCCCCCTGCAGGGGCCCTTGGTGTGAAATTCTAGCTGGCTTGGAGACTTTTAGGAGAAGGAGATAAACAAGAATAAAGCAAAAAGTCACCAGCTGCATTTTTAAAGTTTGCACTTCTAGTGCTGAATGCCTAAATTCAGGATTATCTCTGTTGTGAGAGGGCTGTGGCATGGTGAGACAGGACCTAGTTCACCATCCAGCTGAACCCTCTGTTATTTGTGAGCTGTGTTAATGTCCTGGCACTCCTTCCCTACAAAATCAGTCCTGCCTAAATGAATAGTTGCATACCGGTAGGGGAGATTTTTTAAAGAAAAAATACGACAGTGAAATTGTTGAGTCCCCACTGAAAGTCAGCAGGAAATGTGTGCCTAACTTGTCCATTTGCCTTGGAAAACTCTAATCAATTTTATTTTGAAATTAATTAACTAAAAAGAAAATAAAATTTGGGTGATTTTTCTTGACTTTAAGAAAATTAAGAACAAATTATTTTTTCTGTGTGCAACCTTTGAGAGAACACATAAAACCAAACCTTTTAAACAAAACAAAAACAATCTTAGTTTTCTGACTGTACTGCAAGTATTCCAATTCATAGATGCTATCTTACAATGCTGAATTCAAATTGGATTGTAATTTCTGGTGATGGGGACCTAAAACCAGAGAGTGAAAGCTGTGACTATGTCTCATGTTTGGATCAACCTATGTCTGATATAACATGAACTCCAGCAGAGGCTTCTCCTCTTCTTGGAGTATTCAGTATGACTGTTTCTCATGTATTTACTGCTTCTATTAATAAAGCAGGAGCTATGCTGAAGCCTTTCTCTCAGAAGGGGGCATTCATTTACATCTTTCATAGAATCATAACAGAATGGCTTGGATTAGAAGGGACCTTGAAGATCATTTTGATCCAACCCATGTGAAGAGCACCTTCCACTAGATGACATTACTCCAAGCCCCATCTGACCTGACCTCGAACACTTCCAGGGATGGGGCATCCACAGCTTCTCTGGGCAACCTGTGCCAGGGCCTCACCACCCTCACAGTAAAGAATTTCTTCCTAACATCCAATCTAAATTGCTCCTCTTTTAGTTTAAAAGAGTTCCCCCTTGTCCTGTCACCATGTGCCTGTGTAAAAAGTTGCTCTCCCTCTATTCTTATAAGGTTGCTTTAAGTACCAAAAGTAGTTTCCATTTTACACAGACATCTGATTCCATAGAACCTGTAGTACTCTTCTGTGAAACCTTCCTTTAAATCTTCTTCCTTTTTGTCTGATTTGATTGTAATTCCCTAAAAAATTCTCTTTTTTTCTTGGGTGAGTAGAAGCCAAAAGTACAGGTGTGGAAAAATGTCATGTAGTAGGTAATTTTGTTTGTTTCCTTATAAAAAAGCATGAGGACAATTCTGGCTATATTTTGTCCCAGACTTCACTCATTGCAAAATTTCATTTCAAAATAATGGGAAAATAAAATAAATTGACCAACCATAGCATCTCCTGTGCACAGAGAGGTTCAAGGAACAGAGATCTTGAGCTCCCTGGTGATCCAAACAAGTGACGTGTCACCAGAGTCCCAGCTGTGCTCTGTGGCCAGGCATTTCAGAGATACCACCATGAGGTCATGTCATATTTTTAATTAGCTGTATTTTAATTGAAGCAGTTGAGATTACAGCAAATAATACCACTGTTATATAAAGCACAATAACTGCTCTGTCCTTTACTTGCCACACTCAGCTGCCAGAAAACAGTGGGATATAAAATGGTTCATAGATATTTTCTAGGTAGTGAAGCCTCAGAAAACAACACAGTATTAAGATTACTGGTTTTCAAGAGCACTTTATACATACTTGCTATTGCTGGATTGGACAGAAGACACATAGAGACATTCCTATATTACTAGGGTTTATACAGAGAATAGGACAATGATTTTAACCCATGAAGGTCTTGTACCTGATTTCTGAGTGCAAAACATTCCGGTAAAGAGGACATTTATAAAATAAGGTGTTTTAAAACCTGGCATAATTGTCTGATGAGAACAAAATGTCAGCTTATTAATTACTCAATAGATGGTATTTATTCATGTTACTGCGTTTTAATAAACAGATGATACCCTCAAAGATGCTATTGTGCCAATGTACAAGTAAAGGAGTAAAAGTGGTTGTCTTCTCCCAAGCCCATATGGGAAGTTCAGTATCTGAGCCCATGGGCACATTTGTCACCATTAGTTCCTTGCTGCCTACTCCTACCTGTTATAAAAACAGCAATGCTGTGTGTTCACAGCAGATTTCACTTTAAGCAGCATTTTTCCAGGCCTGCACTTTCTGGTGAACCAAAAATCTAAACCAGTGTCACTGGAATTTCTGAAGGAAGCTTAATCAAGCAAACAAACTCAATTAGTTGGTTGCCAAAATAAAGCTGGAAGTATCCTTTTGAAAATCCTAACCCTGCAATTTTGGGTGCCCCAGAAATAAAAAAAATTAGACTTCTTTTGTCGATATAACTAAATACAATATATGATAATTCATTTAATACTCTGTATTTATCTTTCCTAGACATGAGTCATTTCCTAGCACCACAAAACATCACTCAAGCACCATTCTTTGCTCCCTATAATTTACAGTGTAGTCAGCCTTGACTAATCATCCTAATTATGTCTGGTAATAAGGACTGAAGCACCTCTTCTCCCCCATTCCCAAATACACACATGCAAGATTAGCAATACTTTGAATATATGATGTTTTCTTCACAGCTTTTAAAACTTATATTTCTAAATTAGTATGAGACCATTATTTATTAATTCCAATAGCACCTAAAAATCCCAATCACCATTTTTCCACCAGAACGCAGACACAGACATGCAAAAGCCCTGTAGATGAAAGGCCCAGAGACAAAATCAAGTTACAGAAATTTAAATTACCACAGGTCAGCAAAACTATTTACTGAGCACATGGATATCCTTAATCTGTTGCAGTAAGGTGTAAAATGCATTAACTCAAACCTCTCTTATTGATATGTATGTGAACTTTGCTTTTGTTGCATGGTCTTAGTGAAGAACTATTCCAGAGTTTAAGAGACATTTGGACATGTGCTCTCAGATACATGATGTGATTTTTGGGGTTCTCCTGAGCGGGGCCTGGAGTTGGACTCAATGATCCTTGTGGGGCCCTTCCAACTCAGGGAAGGGATTATTTGATAATCTATGATTATCTCTGGTGTTAAGCCAGTGAAATACATTAGGACACCTGAGCCCCATGGCACTCCCCATATCACCCAACCAAGTGTGTCACCACCCCTTGTAGACCATGGCTGTATGGGGTACCACAAAGCACAAGGCCAAACACATGTGCCTCCTACTACCCTCTGCAAAAAGGGCAGATTAATAGATAATTAACCTGTATTGGCTTGTCTTGTGGTGCTTATAAAATGTGTTTTGCATTATGTTTTTGTAACAGTTGGCTAGCAAGCCTTGACCTGCAAGGGTTAGGATGAATACCTGCACAGCTGGAGCCTTCAGTGGCCAATCCCAGACCTGCTCTCATCATTTCCCCCTTTTATAAATGTAAATATTGGAGGTCTTGTTTAAACCTTCAGAACCTAAACATGTCATCACTATTAATAACATATGTTATAAGACACCACATGCTGGCAAAATAACCTGCAGTAAATGACACCAAAAATATTGGAAAGCTTAGCATAAAATTGAAACTCATTAATGGTACACTGTGCAGTTTGGCATACAACTAGGGGCAGGAATTCCACACAATGGGACTGTGTGAGTGCTAACAGCAGGCTCCCACAAGATAAAATAAACTTGTTTTATGGACATGAGGAATTGATTTTTAATGAGATTCTGCTTGGCCGTAACATCATCCTGGGAGGGTGAGCTGGCTTTGTCCTTGCCTCTGGTGCAAAGTCATAGTTTGCAGAATAAAGATGCGTTTAAATTAGGCCTATGGATTTGCACCTTCATCTTATTGAGTGAAAAGTAGGTGTTATCCCAAGTCTGATTGTTGAAACTGCCTATAAAGAAGATCTCCTCTTCCCCACATTACCTATCTGTACCTTCTGGGATCAGGGAGGTCGGCCTACAGGCTGAACACACACTCCTCAAGTTCTTTCAGAGATAAACTATCTCGCATGCTTATTTCCTGAGGACAGAAGATTGGTAATAAAAGGGATAAATCTGTCTCTTTAGAGAAGCTGAGTAAAGGAATTTGAATTTGTCTTTTCCTGTCCAGGTCTCAGGTGCCTGTTAAGAAAATATTAAAATACAAAGAGGTTATCAAACTTGGGGTGTGATGCCAAATCACTGACACAGTCAATCATTGCAAGAAAGTACTGTCCCTTTGCTGTCTATTCAAATTTCATTATCTTTCTTATCCATTCTGTCAGTTAAAAGCAATACTAAACCTCCTCTCTGAACCACAGAAAGAAAATCAGAGTCGAACAGATGGGAAGTGCCTTGTAACTGGGCAGCACTTGGGGAAAAACTAAATACAAAAGTAGGAACAACTATCAAACGTCTTCAGCTTTAAACTCAAAACATTTTCTTTGCAAAGAAATCACATTTTTGCTTCCCAAAACTGATGTCACTTGGCCCTGAGCAAGCTGAGCTGCACTGTGTTGTTGCTTTTCTTTCCTCTCTGCTATTATGGTTTGCACTGTTTGTGTGCAATCATTGGCTTTTAATTGCCTTCTATTGCCTGTTTCATTTGTCAATAAATAGAAAGTGCAGACCTATCACCAAAGGCCTTACATCTGTTTCTCATACATCTTAGCCACCCATGGTGCCTTAAGCTAAAGCTGTCCCCTACTGCTAACCAGGCTACCAGTTTATTAGGGGTTTTTTCCCTGCCCTTTTAAAAAGATGAAAGTCCCTAAAAGCTTTTTTTGTTGTGCAAGTGATGGTTGAAGTTAATGAAGTAAGCATCTGTTAGGTGAGAGAAGGTCACCCTGGGGTTGGGCACCTCCCAGTGGTGGGACTGGCATTCGCCCAGCGATTAGTATGTGATGACAACACCTTAAAGATAATTAGTTGACAATGAGTTGAGAGCCTGTTAACCCCTTTAACACCTTATGGTTTATGATTATAATGAAACACTTCGGGGGGAAAAAACAAAATAGATCTAGTTTTCCTTGAGTGATTTACCATTTTTTCTATGTTTCACTTATCATTTTTTGGTGACCTTCTGCTGAAGAAACAAACAGCTGCCAGCAGCCCAGAGCACGTTTCTTTATCTTCATCAACCATGGATTAAATGTAACACCACATTTCTGTCTGCTTTTTCCACCAGCTTAAAGACTCTTTGGCCATGGGAAGGAGCCATTACTGGGGGTAGACCCATGAGAACAGATAGATGTGGATTAATGGCGTTTCTAATGTGGCTGAAAAGTCAAGATAAATATTTTCTGAGATGTCTTTTCACACTAATGTGGACTTACCCTTGCAATGTTAATGGAAGCCACTGGATTTGACTCATCTGAGTATTACAGCTGGGCTCACTCAGGGTTGCCCCAGAAAAAAGGGCTACTTGGCAGAGCAAGAGAGAGGCTTTTGTAAAATAAGCTGTAAGAAAGGCTGGATGAGGACACTTCTCCATTTGAGTGAAGCAACCAGGAAACAGCATTGATCATGGGGGTTGGAAGACAACGAGGAGGAGGCAAATGGAGAATAACTGGCAGTCTGTTGTGATTTATATACACTGGCATTTCCCATCTTCATTCAGTCACTCAACGTGTTAAATCATGACAGGAGAGCTCAAATGAATTATGACTGGCAGTAGCTCAAGAAATTTAGCAACAGCAAAGTAAAACAAATTTGTGCACAGCATGCAATAAAAGCCTGTCTTGAGATTAAAAATAAAATTCCATTTCATTTAAAGAGATAAACATCTTGCTTCCTCTTCCTTTGCACTTTCTAGTTCACTGTGGTAAAGGTAGTCCTGGTGAGAAAATTTTATGAGAACACGTCCTGCAGAGGGTTTTTTTTTTTGGCACAGACCCTGAAAAAGGACTGGTCTTGCCTTCATGAGGCTTAGCACAGGACTTCTATTGATTTCAGCAGAAACAAGCTTTATGTTTGGTAAGTACCCAACTACATGTCTATCTAAGCTATGCTGTAAACTTTCTACCATGTGTCCATCATTAACAGTCACCAGGGTCCTGGGATGCACAATAGATCCACACAATTCTCATTTTTCCTGTGCCTCCCATTGCAGTCCTTTAAAGACCTTTAAAAACATCAGTAAATTAAGTTCCACTGTGGCAAACTCTTCCTGGAGAGACTTTTATTCCCAGGTGACAGGCAAGGAAGGCTTGCAAAGGATCCCCATAGGAGTTACAACCCAGACCTCCTGGCTCCCAGCCTTGTGCTTTACTGCTAATTAAATACATTTAGATTAATGCAGAAAATGTAGAGTTTTGTTATGCTTTTTAGATTTAAAGGCAATATATGGATTCAGCACTGTATCAAATGTCCATAAACTGAAAAATAAAGTATTTTCAGCGACTTCTAAGTCCCTCATTAAGTAGCTTGTACTACTAGGTAGCACTGAGCTAAAGGAAAACTTATTATCATTTATCTTAATAGAATTTTAGAAATAGAAATACTGTCATTTTCCAAAAATTAATGTCATTATCCAAAACTGATCCATCTGTCTGATGTTACAACCATCCGTTCTTCTGGCAGTGTAAAGAACTCATAATGACTCCATCTTAAACACAGTTAGTAAAGGTAATTTGTTATTATACGTAGATGGGTCATAAAAATCAGAATTCCTGGAACAAAATTGACTGCTTGACTCTTGATTATTAAATGTGATTAAGGATTAATTCATCAATGCCCTCCACCATACAGCAGAAAAATATGTTAAAAATGCCATATAAAATCAGATTCTCTTTTCTCACATGTATTGCTCTCATACTGGTCTTTAGATTAACTGGTCCTCTTTCTGCAACCCTAAATGCATGTTTAGACACAATGTTAAGTAGAGGATTATTTGTCTAACTATGAATTTCAAAAATATGGCTCATAATTAATGATGGAATCCAAAGGTCTGAAACACCAGTATACCAGAGTATAAAAAGGTTCCACTGGCTTCAGCAGAGCTACAGATATTTATGCCACCTGAGAATCTGTCCTCATCTTTACAAAATCTTTTTCACCAGTTATTTCCTGTATCCATTTTCAAGCTAGGTTACCTCTGGGGAGCCCATCTAAAATATCTGTTTGTAGTGGGATACTGTGCCAAGCTGCACGGTCTTGTTAGATTCAGCTCTTACCTGCCTTTCTCATAAAAAAATTATTAAAGCTATTAATTATCTCATCAAAAATTATTAAAGCTCATCCTGATTTCGGCACACCTGAGTTCAGAAAACACTCAGTTTGCACAGGTATGTTGGAAAGTGGTGCTTTGCAAAAGTCTTAAGAGTAGCTAGGCACAGAATAAGTGGAATTGTCAAGGTCATCAAGGAACAGTGCTCTCTTTTTCTACATTTCACAATTTCTTTCAAAGATGTTTACAGCGCTATTGCCACCACACTGCTCTGTTGTGGGCTGCTGCCTCCTCAGGGCAGGGGTCAGTCCAGCTCACTTTCCAGCTGGGTTTGCATTATCCCAGCAAAATGGGAACAGCTGGTTTGGTTTTGTTGATCATAAAGTATTTCCTTAGGAATTTTCAAGCCATATAGTAGGGTCTCCAGGCATGTTCTGCTTTCAATGAGAACAATTTGTCAATATACAAGGATTTGTGTATTGGGCATTTCACCCCAACCTTCTAATCTCAAAAGTAGGTGAAACCAAAGAATATAGGCTCTACAGATTAGGAATTTTGATGGAGCAAGAGTATGTTCTACATGTATATTATAACAAGGGAGGAATGAGCCGGACATTTTGACAGACGTTGTTACTACCACTTACTTTCACAATGTTGCTCTACAGAGGTGTGACCACAGACAAAATGCAAAACCTGCAGTGGCTGATATCATGAGCAGCTTCTGTGACAGCGTTCTTACTAACCAGTAAAACTCTCCAGGCTGGAGAGAGAAGCAGGAACTGAATGGACATGCACGTCCTGTTCAATCACGAAACCCACTCGACTGCCTGCTCAGCAAAATGCTTGAGCAAATGTCCTTCACTGGAGAGGTTACCAGCATTAAGCCATTTGAAAAAAAGAAGATCTCTGATGAGCAGCACTGCAGATGGAGAAACTTTCCATTGGTATAGAACTAAATAAATATTCCTCTCTCAGTGTCAGCAAAATGCCTCCGCCAGCACAGCCAAGAAAAAGAAGGAAACCAGCATGGGAGCCAGCACACAACCTTGTTTGGGGCTTCTTGAGGCAGGAATGGAGTCTGATATGTTGCCATTTTCCATACACTGGCCTTCAAGGAAAAGTAAAAGTGGCAGAAATAAACTTTGTGGGACTTCAAAACCATGAACAAAATTTTCCAGACCCCCTATGATTCTACGGTGTTAAAAGATTTGCTAAATCAACCAACAAATTTGCTGCCAAGCCCTTTTCCTGTAGTTGACAGAGATCCTACCTACAGAGCATGACCAGACCTAAATCCACCAAAACCAGGCAAATGTTGAGACTGTGTGAGTGCCTTTTCAGTAACAGAGACTAGGAAAATGTCAGGATAATTATCAGTTTGCTTTGTCACCTTTATGTTTAGAGAAGTTTACAGAAGTTGCAGGCTTCCAATGTCAACCTTTGCTTTCAGAAAATGCTGAAGATTTAAACAAGAGTCCTTCTAGAAGGACAAACAAATGCCTCCAAAGTTCACTTGTCCTTAGTTTTATTTAATGGCAGCCTGTATCTGTCCCATCTCATCCCACATAGTTTTCTGTGGACTGTTTTTCAGGCCAGCAATGTCACTGCAGCCTCGTTAGTGGTGCTGCTGGTCTGCCCATGAATGCCAGCTTTGAGAGATCTCCCTGTTAATACAGCAGCTGGTATCTGCTCTAAAGGCTCTTCCAGTAGGCACAGGCACACTCAGTAGAAAGTAACACCAATCTTGTCCTTGTCTCTGAACCAAGTTGCCTAATTTGTTCTAATTACAAAGGTGACTTAAGACCCATAATAAAGAGGCATCAAACCTTAACACTCTTCTATTCATATGAAGGTTTTCATGGATAAAGACTTTACTTCTGCCCAGGTCAGGCTTTTTACAGTTTGAATTTAAGGGCAGGAAGGGATTCAGGGAGTGTGTTGCTTCATGTGGGACTTTGGCCACGGACAGGCCTGTCCAAGGGCCACCTGGCATGGGAGACTGGGGGTTATGAAATTAATCTCTCACCAGGCCTTTTAGGGAGGGACGGATACTGACTTAATTTTCTAGAGGGGAAGACAATGGGATTAGAAGGAGCAAAGAACATGTGAAAGGGATGAGGAAATTCTAAAAAGTAAAAAACACACAAGTGTGGTTTTTACTTTTTAATCTGTACTTTAAATTTCTCTCAGAAGCTTATGTAGATTTGTACCACTAGTAATTAACAAAATCAGAAAACTTTAATCCTCAACTGTCTGTGTTCCAGCTACTGCAAGCATGACCTCTAAGACCAGAGAACATAGAATCTCAGAGCTCTGCAGAGAATATTTGTACAAGCTGAAGTGTCTCTGAGGCTTTGTGGAGGTTCAAGAGGATGATAAAGTCAATTTTTGCAAAAGAGAATGGAGAAAAAGCACCTTAGGAAGGATGCCACATGGAAGAGGTCTGAGGCATGTCATGCCAAATCCATACCAAGGGAAGATTAAAGATAAGCAGGCCTTGTGTGAAACAAATTATATAATTAGTTCCGTTGCATGTCCAGCTGGTGAAACTCTACCAGGGCCATGTGACACACAAAGTTCAGTTTTTGTTAACATCTGTGTGGTCTAATTTTCTATTACTGTCAGCAAATTATTTCTAGGAGTGCCAGGTTATTTTGTCCATAAACATTGTCCCCATCACACATTTCCAATTTTAACCCTATTTGTCTCCAGTTGATTTACATTTGGCCAGAAGCAAATTACCTATTGGAAGCATTTATTGAAAATTAATTGGGTGGCTAAAATACCTCCAGCAGATTCTATTAACAGTGTCTGTTCCTTGTGGCTCTCCAGAATTCAGCGTTTTCCAGTTAAAACACCTAGCAATTAAAAAAAAAATAAAATCATAAAACAAATTATATAATTAGTTCCAGAATGGAACTTGGTCTCTTTGAAATCAGATGCTTTCTTCTAAGGCTGCAGTGCCATACAATAGCAAGGGGTTTATAGTGCCAGGGGATTTTTGATAGAGGAGGGAGTAAGAACTCACCATAGCTAAGTCACTGCATTAAGCAAAATGAAGGTGTCCCTGTAGCTTAAAATCAGCCAACCAGGCAGGATAACTGTGCAAATACCAAAGTGGAGAACAGGAGAGAAGATAAGATGTATGAAGTGAAATTAAAAGGAAAAATATGGGATTAAATCAGGGACAATCACAGCACCCAAAAACATGGAAAAACACACTGCATCTCTCTAAAGAAAAACCAGGATGTTAACATGATTTACTGCAAATAGTTCCACAACATTAAAATGAGTTTTTATTTTCTGTGTGTGCTGCTTCAAAGAACAACTCTGTGGGCTCATAAAAATGCAGAGAACAAATAGGGGCCTCTAAGACCAATTTATATGCCATGCCCACTGTGCACTGAGACACATATAATCTGTAAAATGTCAGCTTCAAAGTTCCACAGAGATTGGTGTTAACCCTGACCCCCGACCTTGCCGACTCTAGCTGGGCCCTCATGCTCTCTTAACCAGCTGTTTTAGATAAATGTGCTCCATTTTTAAAGAGATTGTCTCAGAGTTTTACGTGAATAGTAGTAATATTATTAACTCTCGTTGAAAAAACCACCTTAACTGAGAGTCTTTACAGACGGGCCAATCAAAGTCTTACCCCATGCAGAGGGTGGTGGGTTAATAAATATGTCATTGGACTGAAAATATTTAAACAACACCGGGAGAAAAGAGCAAGGCATACGACAAAAGGAAAGCATATTAGTACTGTTTCCTGTCAAAATACACAGAGGAAGCACTTTACTTTGACCATTTTCCTCATAAAGAGACACGGTAGGCCAAAACAAACAAAGCTAAGGAATCTGGCTTATCCCACTGTTGGATGCCGAGGACTATCAACTTAAATGAAGTAAGGTTGACTGACCAAAGCCAGGTTCTCCTTGACAAGACTGTTAATTGAACATATCAGCAGAGGTAATCACACAAACTGTGGCCCCGTCGATCAATGCTTCCATTTCCTAAGGCCTCATGTATGTTTTCCGTATTTTACTTTGTGTATCACTCCAAAGGTAGGTGGGGGATTAGTCCCTCATGGTCTGTCGGAAGTCCAAAAGTATGATGTAGCCTGCTGGTTTGGCAAACCACAGACAAGTCTAAATCATCCTCTTGGAAGGAAGATGTCAAAGTTCAAGGGCACACAGTATATTTCAGACAACAAAGAAGCAGTTGGTGTCCACTCATAATAAATAAAAATAAGTTGGGGTCAGAATTACAAGTCAACTGACTCCTCGTTCACTGAACATCAGCCAAAGACAACTGGAGTCACAGGGAAAGCTCAGAATGATTTTGGAAGGTTTTGACTCAGACCCACTGTGAATCCAGCCCTGCTCTTCATGTGTCAATGGGGTGAGCATTTCCATGGGACCTGGGTCTGGCTCTTCAGCGCTGTACTCAGGAACCACCCATCCTTCTCTTTTTGTTAGTGGTATGTTTAAAAACTTTCTGAATAGATAAAAGAATAAAATGTATCTCATTAGAAGCCGCAACAAACACAGAAATACAACATGCATGTTAAAAAAAAAAGAAGATTAAGAAATATTCCTGTTGTCTAAAAAATAAAGTATTTCAATTCAAGCCACTGTTTAAAATACTGCAGCCAAATTGTTTTCACACTGTGTACTTTCAGGGACCACAGTACAAACCAATTTTATCATTGTGCTTCAAAATACTCATTATAGTCTTTTTTGGTTAGCAGGCAGCCATAACAATGAGAAATCAAACATACAACAGTCAGATCACAGAAAGTTAGATCTGAAAGCTCAACTTTGGTTCTTCCCCTCGTAAGAGAAAACCTCCTTATCACTACCAGTTGTTTTGTTGTCATTGTAATACAATCAAGAATCTTATTCGCTCCCATTCACAGTATCCTGCTTTGCAAAATTGACTCCATTTTGAGCAACAAAATGAGACTGACGAGAAAGGGGAGTTTGAAGAATAACTCGATCTTCCAAGCTTTGGCATATTTGAACATTTGCTTTCTCCACTGTCTTGACCTTAAAGTTTGAAATTTTCCAAATTCTTTGACAATGCTAATAAATTAGGTCTGAAAGTTATTTTCCACATTATTGGATTCAGGTTTTCTAAACAGAGCATAACCTCCCACTAACACATGCACTGCTGTGAGAAGTTGACAGAGACACAACAAATTAAAAGGGAGACAAACAAACAGAAACTTTAGTAGATATAATAAGTAGGAACAAAAATACAAATAAACACAAACAATGAAGACAACTAATAAAAAGCTATAATTAACATGCATTATTGCATTTATAAAATACATAATTTAATAATGGATGTAATATAAAAATTTAAAATACTTTCCAACAGAAGAAACTACAAAAAGTATGAGACCAGGACATACAGAAATCCTTTCCATAAGACTGATCTGTGACTGCTTTGCTTTTGTCAGTCTTCTTTAATACATAAACAGGCTCCCTAGAAAATCTCTTTGGTTTTGAAATGTAATCTCCTCAAATAGCATGAGTTTAAATTACAGGCAAAACAAGTTTGTGAAGGTAAACATTTTGTTTGCTAAATACCCAATATAGATTAATAGTTTTGAGTTCTGTGGGCTTTGGGAGGTTTGCCTTTCCCCACACTACATATTCCCTTCCTGTTCCCATTTGCGTCCACAGAAGTTCTGTGGACTAAAAGGGAAGCAAAAAAGCGCATGAACACATGAAGAGTGTAAATAAGAAACATGCTCCTCCATGCTTGTTTATGGTAAAAATCCAATTACAGTTCCTCAGGATGTCTGAATGATATCACAAGCCCTCAGGAATTACAGGCCTTTCAAGGAATAAGAAGGTGTTCATCCATTTAAGCTGATCCTTTGTTTTAAACACAGATATCGTTTCTACTAGAAGCATGAACCCATCTTTGCTTCTCATTAGGATGCTCTGAACTGTACGTGGAAATCCAATGGGAAGCACATCACAGAGCAGCAGTAACCCTCTTTGTAACCCCTCCTCTGGTTTGTAAATCTAACCTTATGTTTCTTTCTGCTCCACCTCTGTACTTCCCACATCCAACACAGGGCTTTGTCTTTCCCCTTTGACACTTGGCACAGCTTCCTTGGTGGTAGCACTCCCATGTGCTGGTTCTCTTTTAAAACTCTCTGTGGGGCAAGAAAGCTTCCCTTGCTTATGCTTAATCCGGTCTCTCTTGTGTTAGTAGAAACATCACAGCCCTGTGGTGAAGGTGTTGCTCTCATATTTGACAAACTCAGACTCACATCACGTTTCTCTACCAAGGACCTCCTGTATGGCCTCGAGTGAACCACAAAAGGCTTAGTCATAAAGCATCTTTTGGTGTTGAACTCACAAACACAGACCTTCAGCACGCTGGATGCAGCACCACCTCTATATTGCCACCCTCACAGTCTCTAGTTGCAGGACGTGTACCACCACTCCAACACTGAGCAGGTGTACAGCCACAAGGAAACATTTACCAGATCCCACACAGCACAAAACGTCAAGAAGAGAAACGTGTGGAAAGCTGTTGCTTTTATACCTACAGTATACAGGAGGTGGGAATTTTCCCCACACATGGCTAAGCTTCAACATTTTCCCTGCCCAATTCAAGCCTCGCACCTTCCTAGAGATTTTCCTAATTCCTACACTACAAGATATTCAGAGGTTGGAAATTTTTAGTCTCTCCTGTTTGCACAAAAAAATTAAATGCTTATAAAAGCAACTGCTTTTGCCTGAGTGATGGTGCTAACCACCAATCAAAAAAATTCACCCTCTGACCCTTCACGCATCGAAGTGTTTAGAAAAATTACTCCTTAGAATATTACAGAGCTGCAGTTTTCAACAGTTTTCAATTTACAAGCCTCCTATTTTTTTTTTCACCTCAAAAGAGGTATGTATCCTTGTATAGGGAATTTAAACCCACCGAAAATAGGCTTGCTTTTGTTAGCTGTTTTTCATGGACCCTTTGGAGTATTATTCAGACTCCCAGAGGTACATAGACCACAAGCTGAAAAACACTGTTGCAAAGGGAAAAAAGAGCACAGGTTTAATAGCAGTCTCATTCTCTCGAGGCCTTAAGACTGCTGCCTTCCCAGTGCATGTTCAGCAGGCCTTGGCTCTGAGGACATGCAATATGAGACACAATCTAGATGTTCACCTGCCAAGGGAGGAAAATCCTTTCCCTTCCCAATGAGACACAAGTATTGGCACAGGAGGTCACTAAAACTGAGTGTTTGCTGCTGTGGTGATGTGGGTTCAAAAAAGACAGATGTGTGTGAAACAAGATCCTTCATTCCATGAGACCCCACTGTACTATAAGAAAGTCATGTGGGAATGCTGACACAAGTGGAGACTGTTCAGTTTTGAATTGCAAAAGACATTGTTTCCTCCCCTTTGCCCTCCCTGCAAACAAAAAGGAAGGGGAAGAGACGTGTCCCTACTTGGTGTTGATGGAAAGCACATATCAGCTAATCTAGAGACATTTCTGAGCTACAGCTTATGGCAATAATGTCACAACCACAATATCTGATTGTTAGAATCCCCCAAAGACACTCATGGATAGTAGAGCTCAGCCTGAGCATAGTGAAAGAAATGCAATCAACAAAGTTGCAGACTTTCAGACATTTTATTTCTATAAGGACTTGGAATGGATTTTGCACTTAAAGGTCTGGTTTGTAACCACTTAATGCTTCCTTTAATCACTGGAGGGAATGAAGACGAACTACATCGCTTCCAGGTCTAGTTCATCTGAATTACTTCAGATGTCTTCTCTAAGATAAATCCTACACTCTGTGTGCCTCTCCTTCCATGGACTGCAAAGAAATGCAGAATATTAGCATGGTACAGAGGACTACACTGTAGGCACTTCCACCCTCCCATTTAACTAGCTCTGATTCAAACTTATGGGTGGAATAGCAAAAACGTAATGTCTTTATCAAAGAAAACATCCAATTCTGTAATCAACTTTGCAGACACAATTTTACTTTCCCCACAGATCAATCACCGAAATAGGAGCTGCAGGCCAAGTACCTCAACCAAGGAGGTCCTTTAGGTCACAATACGTAGCTGGACTGTATCCTGTGATGGGTTGTGGCAGTTTTGGCAACCTTGAGTGAAAAATGCAGCTACTACTTATCTGGAGCTGGAACAAACTCCCGTATTCTGGGCTTGCATATGAAGGGGATTAGGATGAAAAAGCTGAAGAACTCAAAACCAGATGGCTGAGGAGCAGAGACTGAGCTTATTCAAAATGAAAGCCTCCTGGAAGCAAGCAGGGAACTGAAGCAGCTCAGGAGTCCAGTGACTTTCTTATAATCAAAGAAAATCCTGCTTAAAATCAATTACTTCAGTATTTTGCCTGGGTCAGAAAAAAAAAAAAAAAAGCATTTTAATAAATTCCAGTGTGTTTCTGCAGCACATAGGCAACAGAAGAGTAGCTAAGACAATAATTAAATTCTCAGTAAAAGGATAAAGCAGGATATATGTGGAATAATGTAGGTAATGGTTGTCATTGCCATTGCATTGGTTATGGCAGCTGTTTGCCACTAAGAACAGTGGCCAGTTGTCAGATGACCACTGACCATGGCATTGTCATCTGAAAACCAAGAACTTCCCAGCACTTAGAAAACAGGTCTCAAAAGCTCCATTTCAACAATAACTTGTTTTTTTCAGTAGCTAAAGCCCAAGCCACATAACAGATTTTTTTTAGGCATAAGGATTCATTGTAATAACCAAATCAGATCTCCTGCATTACACAAGTACAGAACTTTTCCCTGACACTACCATAGCCAGAACAATGACATGCAATTCACCTAGATCTTGTATGGAATTTCAGTTTATGATATTTTGCCATTTTAAAAAGTGAGAAGAGCACAAAAATCTAATGAAAAACAAGCTGGACATATAGTAAAGCTGTTCAGTATCCATAGAAACACTACCTTCTCCATGGTACAGCATCCAATACCAACTTAAAGACTCCAAGTGTTTAAGCAACCTTAGGCAATTCTTTTGGTGTGATTATCTCCTCAGGGCTATTGTATTCTTGCCATGACTTCCCCACTGCTATTTTTTACATGGTAATTTGAAATTTTTCTTAAAACTGTCATGCCTGGATCTGTATTTGAGAGGTTGACATAGCTGCAAAATCTCTCTGCTCTGTGTGACCCTTTCACTATTCTTGCAAAAAGAAGTACTTCCCTGTCTAAGTCAGGGTTGCTGGAAAAGCAAATCTTCATGTCTTGGACGTTGGTTTTATATTCATTCTTCCTCTGCTAGGTATGAAACCCACCACTTTTTTTTTTTTAATAGATAATTTTGGTTTGCTTTTTGTCAGAAAGAAGAGTTGTGCTCTCATGGTGCCTGTGGCTGTAGTTTGGTGTGCATCTAAAGCAGTTGCTGTCAATGTAGAGACAAAATACTTGCAGCCACTCACCCTACTACTCCTGGCCACCCACTTCTGCCTGTGCAGGATGGGTTCATGCAGTCTTGCAGCAAAGCAGAGGGGGCAATGGTGCTGGCTGAAAAAAAACCAAACCATGAAGTCTTATTAACCCAAACCTAATGTGCAAACCCAATCCTTCACATATTTTTAACTGTGATAAGTTCACCACCCAGCTGTGTAAATACCTGTGCCAAGAACACCCAGAGGAGCAGTGGGCAGCCTGCAGGGAGCACAGAGGGAGAGGGGTGCTGAGTTCTCCAGTGGACCCACAGCTTAAAGGGTAACCAAAGTACTCCATGGGTTCATGTGTGTTCATCAGTCTTTGCTGTTGTCTCCCTGTATAGCTCTTGAAACTGTCTGTCACCTCTACCAAACCTTACAGCAGGGCTGAGGACTCAAATACATCAAGCTCCTACTTCTTACTCCTCAGAAAAAGGGAGAGATCAAAGTCAGAGACTCCTCAGAGGAGAAAAAACACAGTGTGAGCTCAGCTCTTATCAGCCATCACAGAATCCACATGTCCAACCCCTTTCAGAGACACTGGTGCTATTAGTCACCAAAGTATCCACACTGGAGGGGCACAGGAAGCCTGGATTCACAAGTTCCACTGCTTACTGAGCAACCTGTTTGATTTACTAGCTTTTATTCGACTCTTTTGGGGTCTCCAAAGAATCTGCAGTGCTGACTGTACAAGAACAGCTCTCTTTGGCACTGGCAAGTAATTAGAAGGAAAAGAACCAGAACAGCCTTTAAAACAATCAAGGCAGCTTTTTGATCCAGGACCCTGAAAAAAAAAAAAAAGACTTAAGCTCAGTTTCACCCCGTAGGAGGAGAAACACTTTCCAATCTGCCACACACACTCACCCTGTCACCCATCTCAGGTTTGGCCATAAGGGGCTTGGAAAAAATGTTAATCCACTTCTCAGTGTTAGGCTGAGTTTCACCACTGTGTAACTTTTCAAATTCATAGCAAAGTGTCCTAGGGCTCGACAGCCACTTTGCAAGGAGCTTCTCACCCTGAATAAATGTAGTGGCAAGAGTTTATTACCTTTCACAACCACCCTGCGCATGCGTGGGAGCAAAGCAAACCCTTGTTGAAGAGGGTTGGAGCTCACACAAAAATTTCACCTGCCCCTTTCTGTAAACACATACACAGAGTGTGGCTTAAGAAAAGAGGGAAGAGGAAAGACTTTTTTTAGTGCTACTACTACAAGCCACAATTCCATTCAGCCTAATATTCTTTAGACCTGTCCCATTTTGTCCTGCAGAGGTCAGTCTTGCCTGCAACACACTAAAAACAGAAGGTCTGTTCCTCTCTCCTAAAACAGCTCAGGGATTAGGAGGATTAGAATTTGGGAAGGTTTTGTCCGTTCCTCCCTTCTCCCCCACCAAAAAAAAGCCACCTTCTTTAAAGTTTCTCTCTAAAACAGAGATTCATTGTTTTCACAAGAGAAATGTTTTGAAACAATGTTCTGAAAAAATACAAGTGATTATGATCTCATCATCCTCCCAAATTATATCATCTATCCCAAGAAATGCAGAAAGCAAAGGATAAATCTTATTTTAAAAAAAAACCCTGTGGTAACTGGAGAATAACCTTGTTTTGTTATAAATATGCTGAATCAAGGTTTTTTATTGTATTTTTCAGCCCAACCTTTGCACTTGCACTAACCAAGGTCTCTGGGCATTAGATATGAAATAGAGCAAGCCCCAAATGTAATCAGCTTTTCTTTCCCTTTTTTTTTCTGTGTAACACATTTTGCCCAAGTTGAGATGTAGCCTTGCTCCTGAAGCAGTGCCAGAACAGAATATAAGAGGCTACAACATACTTCAAATCCCCCTCTAACTCCACAATTCTCAAATGTGTGGCTGCAGACATCTTCTCCTGACATTGCAACTCTTGGGTCATCCTTCAGGAGAAGGAAAAAGAAATCCCAGTTCCAAAGCAATGAAACACCAAGATTTTGCTAATTTACCCTAAACAATATCTGATGCATCAAGTGCTAAAAGCCCCTTTGCATTTGCAGTGTGAGGGGGGTTCTTATCTCCTCTGTGCCATGAAACATGAGCTGAGAGGCAGCTCCCTGCTAAGCTGGTTTCGAAGGCGATTTCACTTACATTTTCCAAACCAGTTAGACTTTCCCACCGTCTCAGGACCAATCCCCAGCTAGAAGTATTTAGTGTGGCAGCTGCTTCCTGAGGCATTTGGCCTCCTGAATGCATTCCTTGGGGACTAGGAAAAGGATTTGACGGAAGCCCGAGGTAGTTCACTTTTCAGCATTTTGTGGTCAGCCTCCTTTCCTCGTCTGCAGCCCTGTCAGGAGGGATCCTCAGATTAGAAGGAAAGAGAAATCCCTGTCAACCTCAGTAACTGGCAAAGCAGCAGGGGCTCAGATCAGAGATGAACCTTCAGCTCGCATTTGTGTGAGGGCAAATTAAGTCGGGGAACTTAAGTTTAAGACCCAACTGCCGTCAGAGAGAGGACAACACCTTTGATTTTTAGCAGGAAGATTAAGAATTCATTAGCAGGAATGAAGGCAAAAGTTCACCTGAGGAAACAAGGGGTTTGCCTGGAAGGCAGCAGAGGACTTTATTTAGACTTTATCCTGCCTTGTGCATTCCTATCTATTGCTTCATATCATCATGTGCTGCTTTGGATGAGCAGTTAATAGCAGCTGGCCTGATTCAAACAGCAGCTTGAGATTACCTTTGAACCAAGCAGCAGAAATCTGTGCTACTGTAGACGTGGATGCAGATGACCTGACTCCTACCTGTCCCTAGTAACAGGCAGGATTTCCTTATAAGCTCTCAATACTTTCCAGGTGAAATCACTGAATCCCTGCTGGGGATTACATACAGGATGGATCACAGAGAAGTAGATTTTTGTCTGTAGTTGTTATGTCTCGTTATTCTTGTCTGGCAAATGTATACTCTCACCTTTATTTGTCACCTTTTCTGCTCTTACACTTGTAAATGCTCCCCACAAGTTAAAAATATTTCTGAAGTGACTAGTTAAATATATAAAACAGATGCACAGTTGCATCTTGGGATGAATTAATTCTGTCTGTGTGCAAGCAAGAGTATGAATGTGTGGGTAGATCAGGGAATATATCGGATGAAGCACACCAGCTGATTTTTAAATCTCCAGATCTTGATCACTGTTTCTTTGTGTCTGATTTTCTTCCCTCTTAGGTAGAGAGGGAATCATCAAGGACATTTTAGAAGGTAATCCCATGTCAAGTATTACATTTAAATTTAAATCAGATTTAACATAAGCCAAAATGTATCCAACGCTTTCAAATTTTTTTTTCCTGTTATTTGAAGTACAACTTAAAACCAGCCAAATTGGCAGGAATTTTCCTCTAAACTAGCAAGGCAAGGAGCCAGCTCTGTAGGCCTTCTTACAGAGCAGTTCCTGTAACCTTCCCTATCAGCAGGTAGTGCAAATACTGACTGGGATCTGTAGGTGTAAATTAGGCTACCACATACGCCATGGCGGATGTTACATGGGGAGATGCAGGTTCCCTCGGTGTATTTTGAACAACTGTTCTTTGTCTGAGAGTTTGACAACCTGGCCCTATGTCTCAAGTGTCAGGGCTACAGTAAGTTTTATGGCAAGGCTCAGATCTTCTCAATTACATATATCATCCTGCACTGAGAGAGACAGTGGACATCGCTCCTTTGAAAAGGCAAGCAGCACTTTTAACTAAATCCTCACCTCTGAAAAGCTGGATTATATATTCACATCCTCCACAGACAGCACTTTGTGATAGAAATACTAACACAGTGACCAACAAAGCTGTAATTAATGGCAAAAGGTATGGCTAGTGAAGAAGGTTCTGCATAGCCATATTACCATCTAGGAATCTAGAAGAGACATCTGGATCACTGAATGTAGTTTGAGGCACCATATGCAAACCTGTCATCAGTGTTTCCAAAAATTAAAAGTCACATGCTCAGGACAAGATCCTCTGGACCTTTGACCATGGAGCACAGGGTGCTTCCACATCACCTGTTTTATTACCTTCAGCAGGACAAGTGTGGAAATAAATGATGTGCACGGGCTTGGTTTGGCTCTCAAGAGAACTCGATCCATTTACCTGATACCTCTGTGCAGAGCCTTGTGCATGGAAAGCCCAGATCCAACAGATGCAGTTAGTCAGTCCATTTAAGTCAATGGAAATTGTCACCAAACCTTGGTGAGATGTTCCAGGTTTTCAGTTTTAGGTGACTCAGTTTTCAGCCAGCAAAATTCCCAGTCTGTTTATTAGCTGTTTCCTGGGAAGATTGTGAGGATGGATGCATGTTTTGACATATTTTATGTATGCATGATTTTTTTGCATGTAACACTGATGAGGGCAGGATAGACAAACATCTAGAAAAGTAAAAACCATGCTGAACAGGCCAGATCTGGTCCTCTTGGTTTATACTGTTTTTTCTACGTTCTGTGTTAGAAAGGAGATGTGACATGGCTGAATGCAGTTTATTTTCTCACACACTCATTACAGAGTTGTGTGTAAATATCCAGACTCATGCAATCTAAAATAATGCATTAATGCCCTTGTAAAAATTCAGCTCTTCTACTTTTCTAAGGAACCTGCTAAAAGAAACAGCTACAGAGTCAATCTCAGGTATAATAGATTTTTCTTTAGGCTTCAACAATAAAATAGTTGGTGGTCTCTAATGCTATTGCCTTTAAAACATTCCTGGGTTTTACTAGGATAACCCATAAGTCTGGAAAGTCCCACCCTAAGAGCAGCAGCAGCAGCAGCAGCTTTTGTTCAGAAAAATACAAGTTTCTTCTTGTACAATATTGAACTCAAGGGTGTCTGAACTATGAATGGGTGGCTAAGGGCATAATAGGCAACAGGTTTCAGACTTTTATGAGGAGGGGGGGAAAGGCAGCCCTACATTGTGGTGCTAATATATAACACTACCTGAAACATGAAAGGACTTCATCCAGCTCCTGTTATACATGGGCAGGTTGACAGGTAAAGCATAGTTGAAGCTCTGTTGACTTCCAGGGAGCTGTGATGATTTACTTTCCCAGATCTGGTGTTATATCTACATACCATATGTTGTCTGTAAGGAATCAGAGAATGCACGAATTTCTATATCAAACTTTTCTGTGAAACCATGTGAAAATGAAAATACCTGTGCAGAGGTAAAAGACAATTTCTGAAATACGTGGTCACTAGTCCCACCGCAAATGACCAAGCTGTTCCTTTTCTTTCTAAAATGCCTGGAAAATAATGCCATGGGTCACTGTTTCTATGAAACTGCATTTCTTCTTGATTTATTATTGCTGACTGACCTCATGAGCTAACTTTTCAGAAGAGCACATGTGGATTTATTTACATACGTGCCAATTATATTAATAGAAGTTGCAATGACTCATCACTGCACATTGCTAAAAATCCTCCCTCATCTCATCTTCACAGAGAGATTTCTGCTCCATGTGAATTGCCTCAGCTTACCTTGCTAGAAGTTCACACGTCCTTATTCTCTTGGGAAGAAAAGTTCACTTTTCTTTCTGGGCTGGCAGATACTCAGTCTGGAGTCCCAGTGACCAGACTGCAACACCTTGACTTTGTTTCAAGGGTCACTGCTAAACTATAATACCATTTGGGATACAAATTCCAGCTATCTTCCTGGCAAAGAACACCTGCTCACTCTTCTCCCTCTGGGTCCTTGTTCAGTGATGCTTTAAGACCCCACACGTATCCAAGCAATAAGAACATTTCACTCACATTTACATTTTGCATTACAGCAAAAAACTCCTTTGCTATATCATGACATTTGTATAAGATCCAGTTTATTGCATAATGCTGGAGCTAGCTAGACTTTTTTATACTCTATTTGGATAATATTTATTAATTAATAGTTTTTCTCTATCCTCATTTTGCTCTTTCACATAGCTCTCACATCTTTGTTTTTTCCCAATATTCCTGCCTTCCTCTTTCTCAAACGGACTTAATTTTTCTCCCCGATATTTCTTCTTGTGGGTTCACTGTTACAAAATACATACCCAGCCACTATCAAACTGAAACAGATAAACTTACAGTGTTTGCATGCAGGCAAAATTAGGCTAAATGCTCAGTCTAATATTGAACACGCACAGATAAGAGGGCAGCATGACTGAGAACTTATGTAGGGCTTTAAAAAAACTGCTCTGCAGTGGCCCGGCGCAGTTTCCAAAAAGGGCTTTTGAAATTCCCACTACAAAGCTTTAAACTCCTGATCTAAAATTCAGAAGCAATTCCAAAATAATCCCGTTTCTTAAAAAATGTGACTGATGCTGGTGGTTTATAGTCCAGAAAGGAGGTTCCTAAACTCACAGTTAGGGGGTCAGTCTATCCCAGTGAGACAGAACTGAAATACTTGAGGCATTTTGCATGAAACTGTTTTGACCATTGTATTTTAGATATGCACCCATGTGGACAGCTATTTCAGTGCCCTCTTTTAGTTCAGTATCTTCAGGTAACCTTAGAGGTTTACCTGAACTCACTTTCAAGTGAGTTTTGGCAAGAACATCTTGATTAGAGCTCATAAATTTTAACTGTATGGTACAACATAATCAATTTGATGGCACTGCTTTTAGCATAATATTTCAGAAAATTTTACTTTTTTGTAGAAGTGAATCAAAGAAAAAAAAGTGCTGCCTGCCCTGAAGAACTTTTAGTCATGTCAGATCAAAGCAATGATCATTTCCACTTCTGCAGTGGTGGAAAGGGGCGGACAAGGGCGTGAATTTTTAGCACAAAATTGAAGCAAATAAAGAGTGTAAGTGTTGTAATCCAGGACCATCATGGAGCACAGCCACGGAGCCTGAGAGAGCGTAAGGAGCTTCCTCCAAGAACTCAGAGATCACATCACAGAGCTGAGCTCCCAAGTTCCAGGCCAAAGCTTTATCCATCCCTCCATTTAAGCAGTTTTACCCAGGTAGCCTCAGAGGTCCAGATTCTGCCCTGGGGTACATATTGGCCTCATTAACTTACTCTAAACAAGAGCTGCAAGAAGAACTTCGCCCACAGCAACCAAGATTTATGGACTGAAAATGCCACATACTTTGCTTTTTATTCAGTGAGGAAAAAAAACCCCAACGCTTGAAACAAGCTGAGCAAAGCAAATGGATCAAGACTGCATATTTTTCATTCTGAAAACAAGAAAATATATACACATGAGCATAAAAAACACAGGTGCCCAAACACTACAGTTGCCTCCTAAATCTGCTATAAAGCACCAACAGCTATGTTATACCTGTCTCCAGACAGATACATAAATTAATGGGGGGGGAAGTTTAGCAGGAAAAAGTCATCTTAAATAAACTTTTTTTTTTTTTAATTTTTTTCCCTAAGGCCCTGTGGCCCTTTTACTTGAATTAAGTGTGTATAGGTGCCGTGCTCTTTGAACATAAAACTGCACAGCAATTTATTGTCAATAGGGAAAGGAAAAGCAAAGCTTTTTCTTGGTTGTGTTATGTTGCTTTCCTAATATTTTTTTGCAGTTTACAGAAAACTCCCATAAACCATGTACAACACAGTAAGCTTTCTCTGCTAATATGCTGTCTAGACTCCTTAATATATGAGTTCTCCTTGCCTACCGTGTATCATGGCTTAAACTTTTGACCTTGTTTATTTTCCCTTTGACCACTTCATAGGTATTGACCCTTTTCAAGTATTTAATACCCAAATGGCATGTCACCAGAGCTGCTGGGGCTATTAGAACTCTTAAAACCTCTCCTTTATTGTGAAGTTGAGAAAACCAACTGCAGTCTAACGCAGAAAGCTAGAAAATATCTTCCCCCTTCCTACAGCCCTCAACATCCGGCACCTTCCCAGGCTGGGCAACGTTGATCCATGATAGAAGTGACAGCAGGCTCTTCTGTAACACCATCACATATGTGCTAGAAGGGGCAGAGGGTTCGTCATGGAACCACACAAACAGTGGGGCATTGTTAATGCATGCCTTTGATTTCTGTTTATGGCCCCCAAGTTGAGTGATCTGTCTTGTTGGCACCAACCTGACTATTTTTAAATGATGTAGCAGCTGGCTCAACACGTACTTCAAAGATTTATGTTTGTGTCACAGAGTCCTCTCACTGAAAGGGAAACTCTGGAGTAGCTTCTACTCACTCCATGCTCAGAGACAGTTGAGATACTTTATCCCAGGCCACCACAGCATGGATTTTAACTAAGAGAAAGCAGTGAGTAATATAAGGGAAGGCAAATGCCTAACAACAACAACAAAGGCAACAGTGAAACAAACCTTGAACTTCTGGAAGTACAACTCGTAACTTCGGAGTTCTCGCGCTGCAGAGTCAGATAAATTCTTGATGGACATTAAGGGCAGGAAACCAGCCCTTCCTATGACATGAAATGCAGAAATGGAGTTAATTTCTGCACTTCTAGAAGGACGTGGGTAGACACTCATCCACATGGACTTCGATGTGCTCATGTTTCAGTAACAGAGCAAAAGAGCCACTGTGAGGGTCACTGTGCTGATTATTATAACCAGGTATCAGTTTATGAAGGATATCTGTAAACACCCGTGCCTGATGCAGAACCACAGAACGTTTCAGATAAGCTCTCACATGCTGGCACTAACAATTACCAAAGACACTCTTTTGTACAGAGGCACTTACTTGGCCTACAATGCCTCTCCATTACAAATAGTCTGAGTGAAATCCTGTGGTTAGCAGTCATTCCAGAAGTAGCTGATCATCCTTGCCTTCACAGAGGTCTAGAAATCCAAAGATCCAGAAGGGAATATTTTTCACTACTGAGTAGAAAAATATATGTCATTCCTGGCAGCATTTTCCTGGCTAACCCAAGGTGGACACTCTTGTGAACTGAAGACCTGAAAAAGCATCAGCAGTGTCCCTGTACAAACACGGGAAGCCAACCCATACAATCTGTATATTTAGGCCTGTTGTGATTGGACAGGCACTTACTGAATAAGCTTGAGATGTGAATCCCATCATAACAGACCCATGTTAATGTTGGGGAGGTGGTGGTGGTGATGGTGTCCTGCTGTTGTTAACAGTCACAAATTGCCCTGAGTTTATTGCAGCTCTGATACTACAGGGGAGGGCCTCCCTGCCCCAAAAACCTGAGAGAAGAGAAATGACAACCCCAGCTGACTTCTCTCTGGGTTAGCTGTGGTTCCACTGTGCCTGTTAAAAGCAATTTTTAACATAAGGAAACTAAACTGGGATATCTTTATATGGAGAGCAAAAAACGTAACTGACTGAATGAAATCATGGCGATCTGACCCCTTCCCCCCATCACCACATGGTTGAACTTGTAACTCTGACTTCAAGAAAGCTGTACAGACCATGATGCAAATCCCTGAGCCCAAGAGAGTTTAGCCAAGACTGAAGTGGGATGTGCAGTCTCTCATCTCATTTCTCAATCCTCCCCCACAGGAAAAGGCAACAGGCTCTCTCCACCCGGTTTACTGCTGTATGGATGGAGTGGGAGCTCTCCTGAATTCAGAAATTTCTTATGTTGTGGAGATAGCACTATAAAATCCCCTAATTTTGCTCCTTCAGCTGCTCTCTAAGCTGTTTCCTGTGCTGTCTGGTTCACTGTCCTAGAACAAATGACTTTTAAAAGAGATATTTTGTTCAAATATCCAAAATCAACTGGTGCTCAAATGCTTGGATTATGGAAAAATTTTAAGTGCAAAAAATTAAACCACAGGGAACATACATTATAGGGAATTTTCCCTCCCTCTCTCAGTCTTATTGTAAGGTTGGTATTGGACCCGTTTGGACTTTGTGGTGAATTCTTCACCCAAGTCATCTCCAGGATTTCTCAGGTGCCTTTACAGGTGAACAGACCAGCATTGCTGGTCAGTGTGTACCTGAAGGGCACTCAGACCCAGCAGCATTCCCTTCCAGGTTCTTCTCCTGCTCCAAAAGCATTTTAGGTTTCTGTTAGCAGGACTGGGATTCCTGTATACATTATCTGAGAGTCTTCAGTCTGCCAGTGAGCTACAGCTCTGTCAGATTAATTAGTGACTAATTAATCTTTCTTGTCCACATCTGTTCAGATCTCACTGTTTCAATAACTAAGCTCTAGAATCTAATCTTTGACAATATGAAAAAACAAATCTTTAGTTTCTTCTCTTCCCTGGCCACAGTTCATGCCAGGCTTCCCCTGTGGCAAAAGGGGAAATCCAGCTCCTCTCCTTTCTCATGGAACATGTTTATCAGGTATTTTATACCCTTTATTTTTTCCTTTTACAGTTTAGGAGGTCCCACATTTGAGAATCCAAAGTAGCTGTTGGTGCCAGCAGTTCAGGCAGCTTTCCTCCTCTCTCCCTAAATAGGAATTTAGCTCCTTCTCAACAGCCTGTGGGTCAGAAGCACACCTAACCCATCACCCTTCCTCTGGGTTGGCCACTTCTGGGGCTGGAGCAAGTTCCTCTCTGGCTTCAGAGCAAGAGAGTAATTCCATAAAACATATTTTAAACATGTGTGTGTGTGTATATATATGTATTCACATACATACACACACATTTATCATCCATGTGTCTGTGTCTCAGCTTTACTCAGGCTTAAGCAAAAATCCTTCTAATCTGTATCAGGCACTGTAACAGTCACTCTTGCCATATTTCAGTTCCTCACTGCTTCTAATGTTTTTTAGATAATATTAGGAAATATTAGCCAAAAGCCTTTGAGAACAACAGGAATCTTTCTGTCAACCCCTTGTGTTTCAGATCAGGACCTGAATTCTTGGCCTAAGCCAAAATCTGTGCATTTTCCTCTCTCTTTTCGCTCTGATTTTCCCACATCTCCCACAATTCCCTGCCTTTCTTACAACATCTGGTAGAGTTTTTTATGCATCTATATCTAAGGGTTGAATTAGACACATGACTTTTAAATTGCTTAAAATATTGTGACATCTCCCAACCTACTCCTAAATCCTACAGATGGGTCAGATTATCTGCTAAGATCTGCTCAGTGGGTCTCACTCTAGTGTTTTCTTGTCCCTAAATATGCAAAACAATTATGTGAAATGGAAAAAAAACCTTAAATTATAATCAAATTACAATTAAAGCTTAAATTTGTGGTGCTGAGCCAAGGAGGTAAGTTTGGCTAAACATTTTGTCAGCATGTAGCAAACCAAATGTGATTGAGGTGTTGATATTCTCTGTACGTCTCCTCAGTATTCTTGTGTGTATTTTTACTCATATATCTCTAAAGCCAACACCGTAGTGATACAGATTTCAGGCATGTACTGAATATGTGCACACCATAATATTGATACATTTATAATGGTCCTCATATGGAAAAATTTTAGCAAGTTCCAGTGATTCACTAAGACTTTGTTTAGGTATTCTTGTCTGAACCAGAAACTCTCCAGAGGGTCATTTGCTTGTTTGATAAATCAGAGGAGAACACATTTTTATACAAGTATTTTAATACAGGAAATATGAGTCTAGTCAGTATCTTTCCAAATACGTGTGTCTGAGTGGTTTTTGATGCAAAGTGTTGCTTAATGTCTTTTAAAGTACTATTTAAACAACTTCACATGAGCAACTACCAATCAATATGTCTCCCATTTTCTAACACTGAAAGACCAATCCTAAATAAATGTTTTTCAGAATTGCATATAATGAATAACCCAAAAAGAAAGTGGAAGAGGAAGAAAACAGCAACAAGGCATTATTTAGAATATGCATTACCCCAAAAATGTAAATGGTCACCTCTAGTTTAGCTCTCTAATGGAAAAGAAATAACATGAAATGGGGCAATTACAGACCTTTTCCTGAGGTTTGACTCAGCCTGCTGCATTTTGTGAGGGCTGGCAGGAATGGCACTGGGAGGACTGAGAAGTGTGCACGCAGGCCAGAAGTGACTGATTTATGACAAAAAGAAGGGTGTAGCCAGAGAGTAACTTCTAACAAATGCATCTGAAAATAAGCTGTAAAGAAATGATGGATTGATAGCAAAGAGAAGGGCCCCCAGGAAATGCTGAGGTTTGAACGCTTCCATTTAATTCTGGTTTGAGTGGAACCAGCAGAGGGAGCGGAGGCTTTTCACAGAAACCATATTTTTATATTGTAATGCACAGAGCAATTCAAAGAGTCCCAAGCATCTCAACAGAGGAAATCAAAGACAAAACTGCTTGCCAAACATCACAAACTACTCTTGCAGGTCTTTCCTTTCAGAAAAATAAAGTCTAAGCCTTTTGGTAGCATGGCTTATCAGGAGGATTTCTAAACAAGCATCCATCTGTGGGATGGGTAGTGTGGTCTGTGATGGAGTAATGGGAGTAATCATTCTATGTGTTGGGTGTTGATTTTTTTGTGCACCAAAAATTCTGATCAGAGGCTGGAGAAAATGATGGACAGACACTTAAACAGCTCTGACTGTTCTGCTCATCAAAAATAAGCAAACAGAAGACTGAAAAGTGATTTAATGGTCTCTCCACCAAAATGACAGGTACTGATGGCTCTCAAACCCTTTTCAGGATGAGAGAAAATGGCCTCAAGTTGTCCCAGGGGAGGTTCAGGTTGAATATTAGGAAAAGTTTCTTCACAGACAGAGTTGTCAGGTACTGTAACAGGCGTCTTGGGGAAATGATGGGGTTACCATCCCTGGAAGTGTTAAAAAAACCTGTGAATATGGCACTTGAGGACATGGTTTAGTGGTGAACATGGTGGTGGGTGCTGGGTTGGTGACTGGACTTGAACTTAGAGATCTTGATCTTGGTCTTTTCCACCCTTAACAATTCTATGATCACATGAAAAGAAATGGTGTCACAAAAACCCATAGGCAAAACAGAGTTTTAACTCTTGCAATGAAATATTGAACAGATTATTGCAGGGACTCATCACCAAGGACAGTGAGAGGCTTTCTGCCACTTTATGTGTTCAGATCAGGACATGGTGCCTTTCTGGAAAAGGGATTCCAGCCAAACCCAGTGTAGCCTTGTGCCAAACTGAAATTACTGGTCTCAGAAGACAGCTACCCTCAGTAAGTGGATTACTCTTCGCTAAACTAGACTACATAACCTAATGCTGCACTCTGACCCTAAATTATCTCAGTCTCAAAGTCTTTCTCTACCCACTTCAATGACTGCGGATACAAACAGTAACGTTAAATTAACGTGCCTATTGAGATTTATATTAGTATATTATTTCTGGGTTGGAAATGCCTCAGTCTGGTTTAAAGGAGCGCTTGAGCACACATTAAAGTTCCACTGAACCCACCAGGACCCACTCACATGCCCCAATGTGCATTCCTGAAGCACACTGCAGAAAATAAAGATATCCATGTGAAGTGAAATACATAATAACACTTGATAACATAGCATCCATGTTTTTCCCTTTTCCAGTGTTCTTAATGTATACACTTGTTACTTTAAAACTTCTCTCTTTCCAAGTACAGGTAGTTCCAAAATAAGGAAAAAATGGCATAATGGTGTTGCTTTTCGTTGTGGTACATGTGGGATCAGTTGTGCTGCCTTTTATTGCAATTGCTCAGCAATTGCCATTGCAATGTCCTAATTTTGATTGCTTATATTTTATGAAAATTCAGTTGCAGAGATTTCTCACATATTTCAGGAGTCTCAGGTTGAATATTCAGGACTTTTAAGAAGATTTGTTTACTCATAACAAAGGAGTTGTCTCTTTCAACAAAATAGGATTGAGAGAAACATACTGATTCTTCTCTGTTAAACCAGTTTTAGTGTCTTCTCAGTGAACAGCTGTCATGCTTCTTACCTTCTGATTGGAGAACTCAAGAGCTGGTAAGTTGTTGGAAAGTGTTCAACCCATCAGAAAAAATAGAGAGTAGCCTGATTCAAAAGTAGAGAGGATGAAACTGCTCTGGGCAGGGGCAGAGGGAATGAGACACATTGGAAAAGAATATACTGGAGTAATTAGCCTGTAAAGAACAATAGGGTCAGATTAAGATTGCACAACTACCCTGTTTTTGGGCTGTTTTGGAGTTTTGTGGACCCCATTTTGCATCTATGATGTTGTTCTTCCACTTTATTTTTATATGAGATGCCTCAGCACAACCAGGATGTATCAATGAACTGTCCTGAAGCAGCGTCAATCTGCTGTTCTGGACATAAAGCTCTCCCTCTTTGGCAGACAAACAGCAGAACTTACTTCCCCCAGTATTCTTCCCTCTTGTTTTATTTTACTTTTTTTCCTCTCCAGCAACCTTGATGGTCCTCATTCCCCCTGCCTGTACCTTTGGGACTTTCTCCCATTTTTCTTGATGTCTTTGGTCTGTGTCTTTGTACCATGTGTATTTTACAGCCATTCTTACACAGCTTGCAAATGAGAGTAACTCCTTTCCAGATCAGTTCTTCAGGCTCCCCAGTGCCTTTTCTCATTTCATTTTTCCTTTGTTATTGTCTAGATTTTTCTAATTGTTCTCTTTTTTCTAATTTTTCTGGGTTTTTCTTTTCTCTGGCAGTATTTTCTCTGTGTCCTATCTACTGATGCCCTACCCTATTAATCTCTTCTAAATTCTCATCTATTCTCTTCTGAAACTACTACACTTTTTCATCCATAACATCCTTTGGTAGGGATTCCACAGCTCTGTAACTGTTGTGTGAAAAAAAAATTCCTGTTGTTTTTACCCTGGCTTTTACTAGCTCTGTGCCATGGCCACTAGTTTTTGTACTGCAAAAATCACAGAATGGTTTGGGTTGGAAGGGACTTTAAAGATCATAAATTGCAGCTCAACTGCCATGGGCAGGGACACATTCCACTAGACCAGGTTACTCCAAGCCCCATCCAACCTGGCCTTGAACACTTCCAGGGAAGACAGTGAACAGTTGATCCCTGGTGCTCTAGACCTCTGTCATACCCCCTCTCCTAATCTGTCCCCTTTCCAGATTCAATAATTTCTCATATGGAAGTAATTCCAAGCCTTTGATCATCCTTTTTACCCTTTTTGAACCTTTGTAGTTTACTATATAGTTTTTTTCAGGTGAGGGGGCAGAACAACATATGTTATTTGTGGTGTGGATGAACCACGGCTATAGAGAGTGATGAAATACTTTTTGTTTTGCTTTCTATTCCTTTCCTAACCATTCTTAACATTCAATTTACTTTTTTTTTTTTCCCCCCCTCATGGCTTCTGAGCCCTGAGCTGATGTTTTCATTCAAGGTTTACTTTTTAGTCATAAGAGTCAGCTCAGAGCCCATCGCTTTATAATGAATCCAGGGTTGTTTTTCCCCACATGCATCACTTTCTGTTTATATACACTGAATTTCATCTGTCATTTTATTGCCCCGTCACTCAGCCTCATAAGGACCTTCTGCAACCCTTCACCCTTCACAATCCCCACTGTTAAAAGCCAGCAGGAAGTCTGCAGCTCCTTTTGCTCAGGGAAGATTAGCAGGGTTTGAACAATGCAGGGAGACTCATCCTTGGATGAAGCTGGCTGGATCAGCTGCCCTTACACTTCCCTCAGGACAAACTGAGCACTCTCAGGGGATGCTGGGCAAGAGCCTTCAGGAGAACAAGAAGATTCCCTAGCACAATTCTCTGCAGCCTTCACCTAAATGGGGCCTGAAAGCATGGGGATATGAGGGTGGGGAGGAGCAAGGCAGGCTTACCCTGCACAGCTGCACATGGTGCTGGGGAGTTAGACTGGCTATGGTACAGCCACACGTCTGCTAATGTCAGCTCATAAAAGCCAAAAAAAAAAAAAAAA
>VYXB01010514.1:45484-144022 GCA_013397135.1 Pachyramphus minor
AAAAGAAATCGCCTTTGGTTTAAAGTTTGCCCCCTCTGTGCCCCCCCCTTTCTTCCCCCTCTCTGCTTCAAAAGAAAGACAGGTTTGAATCTGACTCTGAAGCACCCTCTGCTACAGTATGTGCCATTTACTTTAGTAAGGCTGATTAAGTCATGCATTTACAAGTAGACCTTCCATCAGAGCTAATTTAAAGCAGATGTTCTGGGTTCCACAGCCAGGGAGGCATCAATCTGAGAATTGCAAGGGTCTCTGTAAGAGCACTGTTTTTACTGCACTTTATAGAGCACTGGGAGGAGGTTAATTGGTGTAAAAGTTTAATTTCAAATAAGGATCCCCTTTTAAAGTTGCATATATGCATATACTTTTTATGGAGCATTATATTACAAAGTCAAAGTGGGGGAGAAAAATCATCCAAAAATATTTCAGGATCAAAGACACCCAACCTGTCAAATGCTAAGATATTTTTATGAGGAAATAGGACTCACATTTTCTCCAGAAGACGCAGAGAGAAGTAAGGAGTGGAAAAATATTTAACTAGATTCCATGGTATATTAGAAGAAGGAGAAAAAAAAAAAAAAAAACCACCCATGCCAATATGCTGGTTTCAGAACCTTCTGGCTTGGCTTCCACTGCTGAAAATATTGGCAGGAAAATGCTTTGCGCTGGGAATATTTATTAGAAAAGCAATAGATTCGTACAGTTTAACAATAGAGGGAGGATTCAGAATTGTCCATTTGCTCCATGTTCTAACTTTCAACTACTTTTGTTTTTTATTTGCGAGCCAGAATAACTATACTTATCCCTTGAAATGATCGTCAGCACTGGCTTAGCATAATTGTATTATTTGATTAATTGTATTGCCTATGGAGGGGTTATGGCCTGTTTCTTATGCTGAAAACTGCACAGACTACTCCCAAATGGAAGACCAGTGTTCTGATGAAGCTTAAGTCATTTAGATTAACATTTTATACTTACTAGAAGTTATCAGACTTTTGCCTTAGATAAAGGCAACAAAAGAAACCGGATTTACCTGGAACTTCAGTCTAGTTTTGTAGGTAATACAGGCTATGGCAGACTCAGCTCTAGAAAGGTTGTCTCTCCCTCCCTCCTTCCTGAGAGAGAATCTCATTAAATTGTGCTGCTTTTCCTGCCTTGTGCTACAGGAGCACCTGTTGGCCTTGGCCAAATTTGCTAAGCACTTTCCAAACCATGGCCTTGACAAAGCACCCTAGAGTCTACCAGGATAAGACAGATAAAGACAGGCCTGTAAACCCTTCCTGTAAAGGAGAAACAAGTGATCTATTCAAGCCTGTAGATAAGCTATGCCTGGAGACCTCATACACTCTTCTTGCATCCCAGCCTAGAACCGCAGTCACAGCAGGTTCAGTTTCTGTTCCCGACGAAGATTTCTCATCAAACAACAGCACAACACAACAGCAAAACTCTTATCTTTTACTTCTCCTTTCCCACATGCTCGCTGCACAGAGCCATTCCGGATTTGCATGACTGAGGGACATTTTGGGGGAGTTTAGCATGGAGGGTCATTTCAGGCTTTCTGGGCTGTAACCTGCAGGCTGAGCTCAGACGGGTTCTGTACACCGAGGGTAAGGCACACAGCCCTGGCCCTGCCTCGTGATCCTCTTCTCCTCCTTGGCAAGGACTGGATCTCAAGCATCTGCAGAGCTGTGCTGCAGCAAGACCTCCGTGGTGATGGAGGTGACGTTTGAATCTGCTACATGAGATCCACATCACATCACCCAAAATTCCCGCCGAGTTCCTCACCTCTGCCCGTCTGTCCACAACTGGCACTGTCTGTTGATGTGGGGAGAGGGCACTGTCTGAGCTCTGTGCAGCCCAGGAACAAGGAATATGTAGCACCTGGAAAGGCGAATGGAGGAGTTTACTTTGGAGGATTCCCACCAGGAGCTGGGGGTGCAGACGTGCAGGATGTTTCCCAGACAGCAGAACAGTGCAGGTGGTGTAACCACACTGGTTAATGGGCACTTCTACCATGGGCAATGAGCTGAAGGGGTTGGTAGGATTTTATTCCCCACGTCAAGGGTAGCCGTGTAAAAGAGCTCAATCCTCAGAGGCTTTTACGACTGGGAAGAGCACACCAAGCCCATCATTAAATATATTCTTTCGAAGGGCAACTCAAAAAGGTATTGACATGATGAGTGGAGTTCCTGTGCAGGGTTTGCATCTACTCTTTACAGTAGTGGAATACAGAGACCTGAGCAGGCTCTGTGCCCAAGGAAGAATATAATCCTTCAGGGGATATGGAACTAACAATCTCATAATGTATTGAAGCCAAAACAGTCAGAGCACACTGGGCCAAATGCATCCCAACTGGAAATCCCGCAATTTGAGAAGGCTGCAACACACACGAATTAGACCCAATGCATTTTGAATTTAGAATAGATGCCAAGTAGTAACCATTCCCATGTGAAAACAGCAAACATGTCTCTTTGAGACCAGCATTTTCCAATGAAGTGCATGAACTTCAGGACTTTTTTTTTCTTTCCAGGTGAATAATGCAAAAATAAATGAAAGGCAGGAAAACTCTATAAGAGCTACAAGAACGCCCATTCTACAAAAACATCAGTCTCCATCTTCTCTGGCTCCCTTTTTCAACACCTTCTTCCTCATTAATCTAATTTTCAAAGTCCTGAAGCCAGGCCTGGGGTTTTTTTGCCAAGCACAGTTTTTTATACTATGGTCATTTGGAATAGGTATTGCAGTTTTGTTAAAATACGGGGAGACTGCCCAAAAAGCAATTACTACCCACTTTATACAAAACAGCAGTGGCTTCAAGTTCCTTACTTTTGTTTTGTCTTCAAAATTCACCTCTGAAAAGATGGCTTCAAAATTCGATGCAGCAATTTTTCAGTCCCCCAAATGCAAACTGTGAGGTCTTTCCAGTTAGAAAATACTGAATTCCAGAGTCAGGTTTTCCAAAGGATCTTTTGGAGCACATCAGAGTCCTCCTGACTTAAAAGGCCCTTTTGCTCTAACCTCTATTGACATCAGTAGGTCCCTAGTAACTTGGTATCTCCGCAGATTTTAAGACCCAGACTTGCAGTTCTGCAAATATCTCTTCTGCCAGACAAAATACGAATACCTACAATACCTTTGAGAGATGTGGCAGTTGTATCTAAATCCAAACTTGAGATGCCCAAACTCCTGTTTATAAACTTTACATCCTGCAACTGTGTAGGCTCAACGATGTGGAAATGGTTCAAAGCTGCTCCAGAAGAGGTTTAGACTGGATATTAGGGAGCATTTCTTTACCAAGAGGGTAGTGGGACACTGGAACAGACTTCCCAGAGAAGTGGATGATGCCCCAAATCTGTCAGTCTTTAAGAGGCATTTGGACAATGCCTTAACAATGTGCTTTAACTTCTGGTCAGCCTTGAAGCAGTCAGACAGTTGGACCAGACAATCATTGTAGGTACCTTTCAACTGAAACTGTTCTATTCTATTCTGTTCTATCTTTCAAACAGTAATAAATTGTTGATAAAGACCAAAGCATATCATTCCTCTATTAAGATATCTTTGATATGGAGTTATCCTGCAGAGGGTATAGAGGAGGGTGAGCTAGTACTATGACTTTCCCAAGGGCATGGAAAACTAAAGATTGGTGTAAACCAGATGTTCTCTTATTTATGCTGCAGTGAAGGCTACAAGTTGCCAAGAGTTGGTCAGATCTGCCCAGATGGAAGATTTCTCCATCAGAGGTGAAAGATGATGTCCTGAGACAGCTTTCAGCCGTGACATTCACTGCTCATTAGGGACAACTCACATTTTATACTAATTTTCAGCTGCTCAAATGTCCACAGGGGACTGAAAACATCTGAACTGCTCATGTCTAAGCCAAAACTTGAATATCTGAACACTAGAGCCAGGCTGACCCTGGAGGTCTAAAATGATCATTTCCATCAGGTACATCTTCTTCCTTTCCTCATGTACCTGTTATGTGTCTCTAACATCAGTGGGGAACTGCTTGCCTAAAATACCAGCATGAGTAGGACTTCACAGACAGCGAGATGACTCTCAACTCAATTTTTGTAGTGAAACATGCTAAATAATCAGAAATGTCACCATGTTACACATGTATGCTTTCATCATTATTTTTCCTTACTCCATTTCTAAACACACAGATCAGTTTGATGTTCATAAAAACAGGAGACAAAATGCAAGACTCTGTCCTTGGATGCATTTCCATGGATCCTGGGGTCCGGTTGCTGGTGCCAAATGGACTCTGTGCACAGCACCCCTTCTATCTCTGCCAACACATTTCATGCTCCTCACTAATTTATGATGTCACTTGGAACGAAACTCATCTCAGTATCTTACTTTTATGATGGTAACTGTGTTGTGAAGCTGAAATAAAAGCAGCAGTACCCTGGCTTCTCAGCTGGTATAAAAAGGAGAGTTGCATCAGCTTGTGCCAGCTGAGGATGTGGTTCAAGCTGTTTGTGGAGTTTGTTTTTCTTTCTCTCCTGCAAGCTGTTTGCTGTAATCTCAAGGACATTAGAAAAATGTTAACATCAGCCAGTTGGGGGCAGGAAGGAAAAATCCCTGAAAATTTAATATAGTTGCAGAGCACTTCTTGTTTTTTCCATTAGCTGATATTCTCAGGTTACCAGAAAGGAATTCATTGTACTTCTCCACATTCACTGCTATTGAAACAAGAGATTGAAAGATTTAAGAACAAATGGCCAGGCTGAAAACTAGAAGTGCTTGTGGTGGGGTTTGGGTTAGGGCCTTTACCAATCCAGGGCTGATTAGGCATGTATTTCCCGGTCCCCGGCAATAAGATTAGGAAGTGCAGGAAATTCATTGTCTTGAGCTGGCCACTGCTGGCTTGCTCCAACAGCCATCCATCACACCAAGGACTGACAAGCTCAAACTGTCCATGTCAATCTGCAGCTGCCTTTAATCACATACAGATTTATGAGACACCCCCCCACACCCCCTGTGGAGGTCTAGAAACTGTGCTTTGTTTTGCCTTGACATACATTTTTCCATTTAAGATGAAGAAGTATGAGTCCTATTAGGCTGCACTGCAGCTAAGAAGCAAAAGCTCTGTCTGAAATGGAGGAAATGATGATGTAATTTTGAACCGTTAAGGGCTGAAGGGATTATAAGATTTGGAGTAGGATTTGGAAAGTCTCTGGTGTTACGTACAGTAGGGTTGTATCCCCTGCCTCCCCGTATGGATGGAGAAGACCTTTTTCCTATTTCCTGGTTTGGGGGTTGTTGTTGTAGCTGTGCTGTTCATGAAGCACCATGGCACTTGAGACTCCACCATCATTTCCATCATAAACCCTCCTTTCCCTTGAGGGACTACAACGTCACAGTAAATATTTGCTGGAGGGTAAAGGTTGCCCCTAAAGTCTGGTCTCAAGCCTAAGAGCAGCAGGGGCATGAGGCAGGATCAGGCTTGGAAGCTTTCCACCTTCTAGGAACATTACACTTACCTCATTTTCTAAAATGAACATTTCTAGCCATTATCAACAACCCCAGACCAAAGGCTGATGCTCCTTTTCCATGGGTTCAGACAGCTTGATGTCCAGTCTGCGCCAGGATTTATAACCTGGCTGGTGTGGTGGTGGGACACATGTCCTGGGTGATCCTGGCCAGGCACGTCTCGCACGAGGGGGTCTGTAACACCTTGGCAGGCTCAGCAGTTCCTGGCTCACCTCCCGATTTGGTTGGTGCTCTCTGATGCTCCAAGCAGGAGCCGTGCACAGAGGGAAGAGGCTGGGTTTCCTCACCATCCCCTCGGTCATTCTGCTCTTGCAAAAGAGGTCCGGGAGAACAGGGATGAAGTCACTGCCAGTTGCGCTGTTGCTCTCTGCTGCTGAGGTCCTGTGGAAAGTCCTTTCAGGGCTGTCTTCCAGCAGTTCAGAGGTTTTTTTTGGGGGGTCTCACTAACTGTTTCCATTGAGAGAAGAAATTAACTTTATTTTTTTTTACCCCCATAATCAAAACTCTTTATGAGCTCAAATCCTCTTTATGAATCAAATCTAGTTTCACTGAGCAGAGCAGGAATCAAATAACATGTGGGGGCAACACCTGGCTCTATTGCAAACAACTGCTCACCCATATTCTCTGTATTATTCTCTCAGGGTTGGGCTCTAAGCACACCTCTGGCAGCAGCTCAGGTCCCTTGGTTCTTCTCTGTTTGCTGCCTTGCCTGCTCTTGCTGTTCCTCTTATCTCCAGACTCATGATTACAACCAGAGGTGTAAACTGTCAGAAATGCTTTTGTTAGGTTTATAATGAAATTTAATTAGTCAGTTACAGATATGTCCATATCAAGTACAAGACAAGGATATCAAGCAAGAATAAGTTAGCAAATGTCAAGAAATAAATTACTTAACCTCTAAGGGCAGAAGCGATATTTTGACAAGTGTTCTTGCAGGCTTTATAGGATAATCAAACCCACTGAATGCTCTAAACACATGGAAAGTAAGTGTACATGCAAAAAAGTGGGCACATCCCCTAGTAAAAACCTGATTATTGCAAATATATTTTCAAACTTGTTCTGTAATTACTCTGCTATATGGAAACACAGCATGAAGTTGTGGTCTGCTCCCATTAGTCTTCATCACAAAGCAAGCAAATAAAATCAGCTATTTAGGCATGCTGAAATAACATTAAGGCCCTGATAAATTTGCAAGTGCAATCGCAGTTGCAAATCAGAAGACATTTAAAATTCAAAGAGCGCCAGTCCAATTCAAGAGGCTTCCAAAGATCCGCTTTCTAATCTGTCTCCAAAGTCAGAAAAATTAGAGTGTTATATGCTCCTTATCTGAATAGAAATAGCACAGAGACTGTCTCACTCAGGCAACTATAAATCAAAACGGAAATGACAGTTTTAGTGGAACCTCTGGGATTTATATCAACTGAAGACCTGGCCATACCATTATGACATACAAGCCGGCCATAAAGACAGCGATAAATGAATCTTTAAAATGTTAAAAGAGATCCCGTTGATGTTCACAAGGGGTCAGTGATTTACAGGATTCATATTCCTGTATTATTTTTATTATTATTTTATGACAAGGTTCATCCGGGGGCAGTTGAGACTCCAGAGCTCTCCATCTCCAAGCTGTGCCTTTTGCAGTGACTAATACACTGAATACTGAGCAAGGGAAGACATTTCTATCTATCCCCTATTGTGGCATGCATTTAAACTAGAGATTGGAGTGCTGATCCGTAGGGAACAGGATATGGCACTGTGAAGCAGCCAGGCAGGTCTGTGGATAATTTCTTTAAAGCACAGCAGACTTCAAGGTTCACAACAGGAGCATTTTGAGGTTACCCAAAAAGCAGTGTTTTCAGCAGCATTAAACACTCTTGGCAGGTACATCCTGCTCAGTTCCTGAAATCCTACTCTGTGGTAACAGAAAACAATTCTGTGTAAGCTAGAGGGCAGCTTGTGGACATTGTCCCACATTTCTGCTTGGATTCGTATGAATCTGGTGCTCATCTTAATTAAAACAAGGATCGGGTGACACGGGTACACGCATGGCTATGGTATTCTTTTTGGAAAGGCCAGAAAACCATAATTGCCCAGAAGAAAAATATTGAGCCGAATCCAAAAGTCCCCTTTGCTCAAAAATATTCCACAAAGACAAAGAGAGTGTCTGTCGAGGGATCACAATCTGTATCCCTTAGCAAAGCTGAAATAATGTGGCACAGCAGTTAGGGAACAAATATACAACTGAACCAGTGTTGCTCACCAGTGGCCAAGAACCAGAGAAAATACAGTTTTGACTCATTTTCTCTTCTCTTTTTCTCTATGTGCCACCCTCAGAACAATTACAGGTAGCCATCCAACAGATTTCAATGCTCAGGCTGAGTTCTTTTTGTAGACCTCTTGTGTTCATTACAGAAAGAATGGTGGGAAAGTATCTCAAGATACTTTTGACGCTTTGAGAAGTATCTCAGGACATCTTGTAATAAGTGATGTTTTCACAATTATAAGCAGCAATTGACTGAAAACTAGGCTGAAAATGACACTGTGGTTTGCCAAACTTTGTTTTCAATCCACAGTAGTCACCTGGATAAATGTACTGCACCATCAGTTGGTCCTTATGCCTGGAAAGATTTTGGTCTCCTGTCCCTGAGCGCTGATGGACAGGTGGACTTTTGCCATCAACCTGGAGGGAAACTCCCCTTCAATTAAAAATGCATCAAATTAAATCTGTAAGTTCTGGTCAGCATTGCCATTGCTGGCTTTCACAGGGTTGTTTAAAAGGGCTTTTTCCCATTGTTTTTCCAAGGACCTGCCCAAAAATGTTTCCATCCAAACCACCATCACGCAAGACTCCAGCAGAGGAGCGAAGAACAATAGCACACAAGGTTCCAAGTTCAATAGCAATTTCAAAGATTTCAGCTGTCACAGTTAATTAGTGGCAGTTTCTCTCAGGCCTCCTTTCCTTAACCCCTGAAGGACAAGGCTTGGAAAGCTGCTGATGGAAAGGGCAAGAGAGGTCAAAAGACCCATTTTGTAACAGCTACAAATTATTAAGAAAACAAAACCAAAAAATGAAGAGTGTTCCAAATTGAAAATTTTCAGATAAAGTGAGATTTGATTTCTATTTCACTTCTGCTAAAGAAAGGGGCATGAGCCTGAAGGGTGGAGTCAGAGTCTGGATTTTGGGCACAGTTATTTTAGAAAGCTGAAGACAGTCCAACTGCAAGCACTTCCCAACTTGAGGGTATTTAAAAAAAAAATAAATCTGCATCCACAGATCCAAAATCTGTGGCTTGGGCTTGTTTCTAAGCATTTCTTTTTCTTGCAAAAAAGAAAAAGCATCATATGGTGCCACTGCAGAAAAACCCTCGAGCTCTGTTTCCTTGCAGGAAAATACTTTGGCAAACCTTCCCTTCCAAAAGGGGGGGGATAGATAGGCGTTTGAAAGCCAGAAAAATGGGGAAATTTGATGTTCCCAAACACTGATGGACAAACTGCTTCTAAATGACACACCAAAGCATCTCCCAGCTCATCTGTGTGAAGGTCCTGACATCTTGAGCTGGTTGTTCCAAAGGATGAAACTTTTGGGACACAGGGAGCATGTTCTGCCACACCTGCCTCCACCTGGTCAGGGTCTTGTGGCCAGCAGTGCCCCATCTTTGCTGACCCCGTACAACAAAGCACTCTGCTCCCTGTGCCTCCCTTTCAATGCATTCATGTCCCAGGAGTGTGAATGGTGTCACAGGTGGGAACAGACCAAAATTAGGGGCTGTCCTGCAGGACACAGCAGAAATCAAGGCTCTATTCAAAATACCTGCACTTTGATGTTACCTGAGATACATCGTTTGTAGTTGCCCGTGGCATTCCTAAGCCTTCTGTCCATCTTGGAAACACCGACAGCTGAAGGGTAAATCCTCCAGCACAGTTCCGGAGAAAAAGGAGAGGCCCTCACATTCGGGGAGAATGCTTGTCACAGCCCCTCTGTGACAGCTTAGCATTTGAAACGAATGAGGGAGGAAGCTGACAGCAAGTGGAGATCTTCGGGCTAATTACCTAAAATAATTCGCCTGCAGGTGCTGTGCAGGTGGTCTGAGCCCTAAGGCACTGACCTAGGAAAAGCCATGGGAAACCTGCATCCAACCCCACTCCCGTCACAGCCGCAGCTCTGGGATGCTGAAAAAAAAAATCCAGATACCACATTATCCACTTATCAGTTATCAGTTTGGGGTTGTTTTGAAAGAGTAGGGAAAAGTCTGATGCCATGGAAGAAGTGTAACTCTGTTCATTTTAGGAGCTTACTCCGTGTCATCTTTGAAGTGAGTGGAGAACTTCCTTGCAGACTAGAAGAGCATTCGGCAGCTAAACCAAGCAGACTTTTAAAAACCAAACCAAAACACACATTCTTTCCTAAGGCTGGCCAGGCAGCCAGTGGGAGTCACACCCTCCTGAACAACTGCCCTCTGATGTTTTAAAATATTCTGGGATTTTAGTTAGTGACAAACTCTCATGAAGTGTGCTCCAATTCTTCTTCTCCAGACCACTGACTTGAGGGCTTTTGTGACTGCATTAAGGTTTACAGCTCTTTAACAGCTCTTTAAGTGCAATTCTTAAGATGTATGAACCTTGAGAGTCACAGTGGAGTGCTTTTTAAGGTGAAGCAGTAATTTGTACTAATGAGTGCTGGACTATTGGATTATCAATAAAATCTGATTTCTGGGAACAAATAAAAAAAGCTACACCACTATTCTGTGCTTTGACATTCAGGAATATGCTATGAAATAAGGTAACCGGTTTATCCTACATGCTCTACTGGTTTCTAAAAACAGGTACAGGTCTGTGATCAACTTTAAGTTTTAGCACACATTTCTTAATGTTGCATGTGTAGTGCTTGGGGTTTATTCCAAGAAATAAGTATGATCCTTCCCACACCATGGGAACACACTGGTCAAGACTCAATACAGGCTGATCCCACGTGAGGTTTCCCTCACATGCTCAGGCCCAAAGTTCTGGGTGGGGGTCCAAAAATACATCCTGGGGAGTTCTCATTCAGGTTGCAGAAGATTTTCTTAAGCCAGGCGTGGATGGAGGACATGAATTACCCTCTGTGAATTTTAGGGTAAAGAAATTCAAAGTATTACGAAACTACTTCAAAATTCACTTTTTTTACACAGAAGTTGTCCTCTGGTATCAAAAGTTGGAATGCAGCAAAGAGGTACAGAAAAGGATCAAAAGAAATGACTGTTCAAAGAAGGAGAGAGCAGGAATATTGAAACCAAAGGAATTCCAGGCTGTTGGGCATATCTGAAATTCATCTTCCTGCTTTACAACTGGAAAACTGTTGTACCATAAAAGAAACCATTATTTTAGCACCCTTTTTGTGATGTAAGGGGCACCTTGTGCACACAAGGGGAGATGGATTTTCAAGTTCTTTGAAGAGGAGCTGAAAGCAAATGGGTTTTGCTTTCGGTGCAGTTACAGGACAATTCTGTAGCTTATAATTCTTTTTATAATAAACATGTGGAGAGCTGTAAGTGCCAGTGTGTGTACACGTGGGTGTCTTGTCACCTCCCTCGACCTGGATGGTTTCAGGGTGTTTCCACAAGGAGGATACATATGCTGAGCTGTAGTCAGATGCCACTTCACTGCCATTCTGTTTATTTTTAGGAAATGCAAACTGATGCCTGTGTGCCAGGACACGATGAGATCAAACAGCAGGAGGCTGTTTCTTTGCTCGCCACCACGCTGCCCCAAACCTTTTGTTCTTTGTTCTTTTTCAGGATGTGCCTTATGTTTGCTTTATCCCTCACTGTTCTTGCCCAGTCTGCTCTATCAAATAGCACCAGCCTCTTTAATATAGGAAATAAAACTGTCCTGGGAATGTCTCAATATCCCTCTAGCCTCATAACTCAGTTTTTAACCATTTGCCCTATGTTCTGCTCTGGGCTTTTTTGTCTGCCAACAAATGAAGGAGCTGGAGAAGGGAAGACAGCAGTGTCACCACCACTAACCTGAGACCAAACATAGTTTTTAGGAGGCTGTTTTCCAGGGGAACACCATGCTCTTCCCATCTTCTCCTTCCTCTTTCTGGGGCCATACCAAAGGAGAGGAAAGGACCATGAACAGGCTACAATAATCAGGAGCCGCTACTTTTTGTCATGATGTTTTCATACCACAAGCTCGGTCTGAGCTCTCTCCTGTACAAACCTCCTGGGGGATTTTTAATCTTCCTGCTTATTTTTGTTCCATCTGTCTTTTCAGAGTCCCTGAGGAATATTTATTCTTTCTTTGGAATCTGCTCTCTCTTTCATAAACTCTCACTTCTCCTATAAAAACATATCCAGGACAGAACCCCTTCCTGTTTCCAATTGAATTTTATTCTTGGGCATTTTTTACCCAGTTGTTTCCATGCTGTGGTTATGCTTTGACTTGAGTAGCTCTCTTCCATCCCTGGTGTTCTCCCCCACAACGTGTGAAAGGTAAATTATTTCTTTTCAGGGCTCCTCACATTTCTTTTTGTTTCAGATGGGCTGCCTTGAGCTTATCACAAACCACTTATAAACAGTTTATGAGTTCCCCTTCAAAGACTTCGGCATGTGTCAGGATATTGGCAAGATACAACACACTGGACAAATGACACATACCACACAGAGCCTCTTTAGTAGTGGATGGTGCATTTTCAAGCTGAAAGCCATCCCTTTAAATGAGTTCAAGCCTTGTCTTGCTCTAAGGGCAGGGCTCTTACCTTCCTGCCTTTTGTATCCACCACTGCTTTTCTGGATCTAATAAGAAAAGCCCCTACAGTGTTCTGAAAACCATCTCTTTATGTAAGTAATAGCCACATTTAAAATGACTGAATTTAACTTTCCAGCATTCACTTGGAAAGTGGTGCTTTCACCTTATTTCATAGTAAGAACTGGGTGCGGGTCAGGGCTTGACTGACCTTTATCCAAGATGTCCCTGTCTGTGACTGGGGGGTTGGAACTATGTGACCTTTAGGTCCCTTCCAACCCAAACTATTCTATGACTGCAGGTTTAATTTGCTTAGTTAATTCATTTTGTCAGTAGTCCATAAAGCTTCTCCTTCTGTTCCTAGGAAGTGGAGGAGTGGTTGCTCAATGAGCCTTTTTCTGCCAGTATCTGGATCACTCTTAACACTTGTACCTCCCTGAGATCTGGAAAATAGATCCTAATTCTTCTTCAAAAATTGCCTTACGCTGTTGTTTTCTGCCATTTAGAGGTGCTGCCCTGTGCCAGCACAAGTCCAAGGGCAATTTTGAGAACTTACTTGTTTTTAGTTCAGCTCTTTGCCCCTCCGCACACAAATCTCTGAAAGCCATGTTTTCCAATCTTCCTTTTTTTTTATAACATCCTGCCGTCTATCAGAAACGCTCAGTTGATGAGCAGGAGTCCATTCTTGATCCACAGAAGCACATACTCCCAGAACTTCTGTGCAGGTCTCAACCATGTTGCACTCTGCCTCTCCTGGAAACCTATCACAGGAGGAATCACCAAATTGCTGTGAACACCTTTCCTCACTCAGGTCTCAAGAAATTGAGAGTGGTCAGTGACTCCTTTGCTACTTTGGCTAATCAGTCTTTGGGGTCACACCCTGGAGATTCAGTTTTTAATCCCTGTTTAAGGCCATTTAGGAGAGATCCCTCCATCACCAACACCAAAGGCCCAGGTTGAATCCCTTGTTCTCTACCTGTTTTCACATGCCTGTGCCCACTGCCTGTTCATGATCCCAGTACCTCATCTCCTGCTCTGTGATTGCCAGGTCCTAGAACCCCACGAGCTAAATCTTCACCTTCATGCCACCTCCTCTAGCCCACATTGGGGGAGAAGCTTGTATTGGTCACTTCTAGAATTCTTCTATGGTTAAAGGATTTTTCTCTGCATCCAGGCTTTTTTTAAAAAATTATTTATTTTTAATTGCAAAGTGAAAGACTGTAAGAGAACTTTTTTTTCTCCTTTGTATGCCAGTTCAATTTTTCTTGCTTTATGGGGATTGAACAATGCTTCAAGCCACTGGCCACCAAGTATCTCCCCTCAGCAGCACTGCTGTTCTACTTGAATACTCACATACTTGTACTATGCTCTACTACTGCTGTTACACTTGCATATTCCTCTGTAAAAAACACTGCTGCTTCTAAAGGACAGGTTGCAAAACCCAAACATGTTCTGTAAACCCTTTCCACAGTCTCTTGGAGTTGCTTTTTTTCTTTCACTGATATTGAATGCCAAAGCCCACTTGTGAATTTATGAGTAGATCTGTTGTCAGTTCATCCTGGAAGGTCTCACTGTGCCAGGAACACACATTTCCTCCACTTCTCTACCCTTTCAAGGAGGGCATCTCCCTTCCCTCCACTTCAGGTTTTGACTCTTCCCAGGCCAGCTGAGGTTAGAGGCTGGAGCTAAGCTATATATCAAGGACTTGCACAAATTTTAGATAATTCAGCTTTTTTTTTTTGCCTTTTTTTTCCTTCCCCAATCTGGCAGTGAATCTTGCAGCAGCATCAAAGCTGGGCTACTGAGGTCCATGGTTACAAACTCATCTGTGTTCATCCTTCCCAGTCAGCCTTTTGGACTGTAATGCTGACCTAAGCAGAAAGAGGAGCCTTACCCTTCCAGTGCAGTTTTGCATTATTTGAGAAAAAAAACACCCTCTCTCATTCATACTTCTCTGAATGGCTGATGGGTACAGAAAAGTGCTACAAATGTCTTTGTTTAGCCAAATTTTCTAGCTGGCCCAGCTCTCACATCAAGAAGACTGACTTCACTGTCCTCTGTGACCCTTCTGCCACCTTAGTCAGGAAATCTTTCAGCTCCCCAAAAGCAATTGCAGTATCAGGAATTAATTTGCTGCATCATCATCTTCTTCATCATCAAGCACTATATAACCAAAGGAATATGAGAAAAGAGATCAGGCTTTTTTTAGACTGCATTTTTAGGCTTTTGCAGGTTACATCAGTCTATTTTTAGACTAAATAACTAACCTCTTCACTCAGCTTCTGGTGGTCACTCCTGAAAGTAGGACGTAGTCTGTGTTGAAAAGTGAATGTACAGGGCAGTCTCTCATCCTCCATCTACTCTTTGTGCCCAACTTATGCCTTGGGAAAGGGCATAATGGGAAAAGTATATCTGGCAGGGGGAGGAGAGGACCAGCAACCACCACATTTCCTTCAACATAAAGTAAAAAATGTGGCAGACAGGTGACCTTAAATTGTTCAGAAGGTCCACAGTTCTTCACAGGATATGTCAGTTCCCACAATGTAGCATGATCTGAGATGATGTTGAGTTTTGATTCAAAGTTTGAGTTTGTTTTGTGGAAAGAAAAAAAGCCCAACAAAACCCACTTATAAAGATGTCAGTGATGCATATATATTTGTTGTATAATGTAAAATGTCTGAGCAGATGAAGCAATGGCTTTACTGGGCTTTGTCATAGAAACAGCCATACTGAGAAAGCAGGGACTAGATGTGGCAGCCAAGCAAATCCACATGAGCAGCTCTGCACACATGTTTAGAGGGGGGTCCTTTATCATTTAGAGCAATCCCTGGAGGGTAGAGGTGGCTCGGTTTGTATCTTGTCATCTCTTCAGATGAAGGAATGGAGCTTGTGTGGGTTTAGGGAACAGTTAAGCAAATGCAACATAAGCTTTAGTCAAATGTAGGCTGTTTAACCCATAAAGGAGGAAAAAAAAATATAATAATCCTATAATGGTTTGGGTTGGAAGGGTCCTTAAAGTTGCTAAATTTCCAATCCCCCTCCCATGGTCAGGGAAATCTTCCATCAGACCAGGTTGCTCAAAGCCCCATCCAACCTGTCCTTGAACATTCCCAGGATGGGGCATCCACAGCTTCTCTGGACACCCCGTGCCAGGGCCTCACCCCCCTCACAGTAATGGATTTCTTTCTAACATCCAATCTAACCCTGCTCTGTTTCAGTTTGAAGCCATTCCCCCTTGTCCTGTTACTGCTTGCCCTTGTCTAAAGTCCCTCTCCAGCTCTCTTTTAGGGCCCCTTCAGCTACTGAAAGACCTCAATAAGGTGAAGTAAATGTTGTAAAGGTGAAGAAGCTGAACTTCAGCCTATCTGTTCACACAGAATTAAGGATTTTCTGGGTTAGAGTCAGTTTTTCCCATGGAGCAACTTGCTTGAAAATCTTTCCTCGTTTGGGACACAACCCAAGCACTGCTTACCTGAACTTGTCCACTTTGCTGGTTTTTTGGGGGAAACCTGACAAGGAACATACGACCTTGTAGAAGCATTGTGAGGTGTTGGGGCTCTCCCCATTCCTGCCACAGATGGCCTTTTACATACTACAAAAAACCATAAAATCAGTGCAGAGGCAGGTGAGCACTTTGGAATTAAGACCCCTTTGATAGTTTTCCTGGCTCCATTTTGCAAGATCTGAGTCTCCCTGGTTCAAGCTGGGAAGAATCAGTGTTCAAACCTGTAGAGATACTATCTGCCTTTGAAATACTTTGGAAAACTCACAGCCTTATTTGGAAAAGTGAAATCTGTCCTGATACTCAAGACCTCGATTTACTGGGAGGAGAGAAGTGCCCAAAACATCTTGCACCCTACAGATTAACTCCTGCCCTGCCTGTGTGGCACCCTCTGGGGCTGCTGGCACCTCAGAAATTTTATATCTGGTTCCAGACACCCCACAATTTCCCAGACCACTTGCCCAGGGGCTAAAACCCTCTTTCCCCTATTAAGGCAGGAACATGAATTACATGGTCCTACATCAGTGACATCTGCAGGGATGCACAGCACTTTTCCAGGCCTTTCCACTGGGGCCAGGGTCACAGTGCTGGGCTCAGGCTGTGAGAGGGAGCCAGGAAATACAGATGTAACAGCAGGAAAGCCACCAGGGCTGGGAGGTGGGAGCTGGATGTGCCCACAGATGCCATCGGTGTGTGAGTAATGGTTCTGCATCCAGAAGAACTGATGTCACTCACATCCACAAAGTCACTGGTAACATAAGACCTGGGCAAGCTCCTCAAAGATGAGCAGAGGTTTGGAAGTCAAAGTTATTTTAAATTTCTAAGCATTTCCATCCTACTCACGGGGGGTCTTCGATAACATTCTGCAAGCAGAATAAGGAAACCAGAAGTGGTGGAAAAGTGGTGGAAAAAACCACCCTCCTCGGTTTGACACAATTTTTTTACCATCTGGTAGAGAATGGCTACAACCCCCTTAAAATGTGAGTTCTCTTCATTATAGAAATAGGGTTTTTTTTCTTTAAAAGCCAACAGAATGTGGACAAAGAACAATTTCACATCTAGAAGCCAACTTTTCATCAGGGTTTATCCTTTTGATTTGGAAACTGGCTCATTTGAGCTGGAAAATTCTTTGAAATGTTGCAATAAAAGAGGCTCTATTTTTGCATTAGCAAAAATATGCACACACAGAAACCCAAGCGATACAAAAGCAAGCAAACAAAGACATGCCCAGCCCATAAGCTCCAAATCGCTTAAAATTTCTTATTGCAAGTACAAAGGACACATAGATCCTTGCCATCTCTAATAATAATGCACGCTGCCACCCAACAACACAACATTCCCACTAAGCAGTATATTTTTCCCCATGAAACAACTTAGTGAATGTGGCTTCAGCTGCCTAAATGTCGTCTCTGTCTGTTGCAATCTGCTGTAAACTTTCAAGATACGAGTCGTGTCATAAACTCACAACAGTCTCTGGATTTGCTTTAGGACTAAAATGTTCCTGAGTAAAAACAACTCACTAAGGAAGAAATCCTATCCTCTGGTTTTTAATGATTCCCTAGAAGTAGTTTCTCACTGATTTCTCCCCCCCTTTCTTGCCTACTTCTGTGCGTGCCATTTAACTTCATAAATCAGATCCATCCCACTTCCAGTGATCAGAAATGGGAGTATCTTCATCGAATGACAGGATACCCTGGGCTGGAAGGGACCTGCAAGGGTCATTGAAGTCCAACTCCTGAATCTTGCTTTTCTGTGTTGCAAAGTAGCACAGTAATCAAACATACTGTTTAAGGAAAGAAAAAAAAAAAAAACAAACCAGGAGAATCCAAATCCAGGATAAGCTTCTGGCCAAAAGCAGCTCTGATTTTCCATCTTATTTGCAACTGAGACATGCAAAGCACAGGTTAGGACTGAGCAGCAGCAGCCTGCAATAACAGAAGCCCTATTTCAGGCAATCTTCTTCCCAAAGTTTCTTCATGTGACTCAATTTACGAGCTTTTAGACCAAATACAGAAAAAGTAGGTATAAGGAGAATACATTTAGACTGAATCAAAGTTTGAGGCAAAGGTAGGTTTTTTTATATCCCACACATACTTGCTGGCAGGTATTTATAGAGCATGACTGTATTAACTCTGATCTACAGTCAAGAAGTGGGATGAGTTTACATGAATCCAATGCTAGGAGTTCAACATCATTTCCTTTCAACACCACAGTCAAATTGTCTAGATCTTCACACCTGTAAAATGAGGATAATACTTATCCCTTTTATAGGTCATAATGTTATAAACATTGGTTTAATTATTTGGAGAAGCACCAACTTTATTCTGTAAAATGACTTGACCTGTACTAGCTGTGTCACACAGGAGGAGCTGAAATCTAATTCAGAAAAGTGAGGGAGAAAAAAAGCATAATTTCCTGTTGGTATGATGTACTCTGACTAAGAATATAAAATTAAGGGACCTTGGGAGGAAAGGTTTCTGCAGCCTGGTTTTCCCTTTTTCACCAGGTTTTGCCCATGCAATGCCACAACCCTCAGCAAAGACATTTCTCCTTTACCCGGGGAGCGAGGAGAACCAAGTCCTTTCACTTAAAATCAGTTTTCCTTAGATTCCAGAGATGCTGTGTGCCAGCCACTGTCTCTTCTCCCACGTGCCCATGCTGTGCCCAGTTGTCCCCTCTGGTTGTAGAATAAATTAGAGCAGCCACCACGGTACAGTTGAGAAAGCAATGGAAAATCCAGCCAGCCAGGAAGCTTTTTCTTCTTGATTTCTGTGAAGTTCTTCACATTTGGCAAGCTTTGTAAACTCACTAGTGGGAACTGAAAAGGAAAAACCATCACGTACTATTTTTCTGTGGCTTGCAAAAGCGAAATAAATCAAGAGATAAAACAGCAAGACGTCTATGATACAAGATTTGGTTTGTGAATGTTTAAAGCATTTAATATCTGTCCTTCTGGCTCCCAATCCTGGTTGCTGGGACTTTATTTTTTTACCTGTTTTGAAAGGTATAATCACTTATATCTCAAGAACTTTCTGGCTGTGTTCCATGTTCCCCTTTGCATGACTTGCATAAATCTCCATAAGGCTGTCCATCTGTCCCTCTTTCTGCCTTCTGGTTTATCATCTGGAAATTTTTCACAAGACACCAGTGAAGTCCCTGTTGTCACCAGTGGGGCCAGCTGTCCTGCCTTGGTCTTTCCACCCCTTTGCTGCTTTATCAGAGCTAGACCAGGTGTCTCTGAGCCATAGTCACTGCTCAGGCACATGGGGCCTCCTATACTCCCCATCCAAGGGCAGACACGAGCCGAGCTTCCCATCATCACTATGGTCCTGTCCTCCATCCACTGTGCCATAGGAAATGCCCTTGTCTACCTCTGCACATGGAATGATGGCAAGTCTCATAGCTTAGGTTAACACGGGAGTCCTGAGGAGCCCCCACGATCCCAGTGTGAAGCTGGGGCTCCACTGACAGCCCCTGGCCCTGGGGTCTGCACAGAGGAGACAGGAAAAGGGTGAAAGAGGGGTCAGCAAACAGCCCAGCAGGTATTTGCAGATTGATGGAAGACCTGAAAATAGACCTTGCAGCCTCGCTTTATTCAGTGAGGCCATGTATTATGCCCTCCTCTGTCTCCAAATCTTGCTTATCCCAGGCATCTGCAGGGACCCCCACCCCAGTAGGTCTCTGTTGTGCCCATTGTTGGATCTTGGTTACAGCTGCTTAAGTCTCATTAAATAGCCAAGTTTGGTTTAATCTTCTTCCAAAACAAGGAGCTTAAGACTTACAACAACATCTCCTAGGAACTTTGAGCTCTCCTTTGGGGAGATATTTCTTTCTAGTGAAGGGAAAATTTCCCAATAACTCTCTTCTGCTGCCAGGCACCAAGATGCGGCAGCGCCACGCTGCTCCCTCATCATTTCCTAAGGGACTCACACATCCCAGGCTGTGCCTGCTACTTTTATTTTCCCATCCCAAGCCTGTCTTCTTGAATTCAATCAAAGGTGTAAGAAAAAATCCCTCTTGGGACGGTGTGTCCCACGCTGCACCCACCGCCGTAAACCCCCAGCTGCCCTACTACTGGTTCTTATCAGCCATCACACCTTAAAGAACAGAAGGTGTGTCTAATATTAGCCAGGAAATGTCGTGGAGAAGACCTGGACTTTTTCAGCTAATCAGTATTAATAACTTCCTATGTTTGAAGACAGCCCATAGGAAATGCAGCCTGACTCATCTACCCTGTAATTAGAGGAACTCCTCGAAAAAGTGCAGGTGGCTGCACCACAAAGGCACATTAGCCAAGGTGCAGAATATGCTCCTGACCAAAGGGCAGATAACAGCAGCAATAATTTCCTCCACTGATATAATATAAAAAAGCAGTATTTCTGACAGATTTGGCATGTGGCTGAGGTTGAAAAGTCAAGCAGTCATTTTATTTCTCTCTCTTACCTCACTCAAGGGAAATCTGTAATGTTCACAAAGACTTGATTTATTTTTTACACTCTGGTGTATTACTGGAAAATAATTATGAAGCAAAATTTAATGAAAAACAAAAGATATTTAGGCCTATTTTTAATATAGGTTATACCTAGACTGTGATTCTTCCCAAAGATATTTGTTTCCTGTGTTCTTTTCTCCTGCCAAGTTCAGCCATATATCACTTTTATGTAACTGAAGGCCATGGTGTAATGCAATATGAAGCTATGAATGGGATAAAGTTACATATTCTCCATTGATTTTCCATTGTATCCATTATCTTTAATGCTGGAATGCAGGTTAGTGCGAGTGCCGGAAGCCTCTGCACCTCCGCTGGCTGCTGGCTCATGAAATACACCCCCCAGGGGCAGATAAAATCAGCTGCAAGCTGCAGAGAGGAGACAGGAGTTCCCCAAAGTGTCCAGCTTAATGGGGGAAGTGGGTAGGAAAGAGAGAGGGAGAAAGTAGACTCAGGGAGGGGGACGTGAGAGGGACTGGGAGGAAACCAGAAAAGAGCTGGAAGTGAAGGCAGGGGAAGGAGAAGACAGAGAGAGAGAGAGAGGGAAGGACAGATACACTACATCAGTGGAACATTGCTTTCTGCATGCTGAACATGGGAGGAAGGGAAAGCTTTGTAGTCCATGAAGCTGCTGCAAAGCCCCCCAGGCACCACCAGCATCGCTGCCCAGCAGAACAGCAGAGCGACAGCCAAGGGGGCTCAAATGCCATTGCTTCCCAATCCCAGTTCTTGTGGAAAGCAAGCAGAGAGCTCACTGCCATTACAGCTCAGCCCCATGTGTCCAGATGGGTAGGGAGGGTGTTTCCAGGCAGCACTGGAGCTGGCCACCATGGCAGATCAAACCAAAGGCTGGGCTTCAGTACTGGGATGTGAGGAAGATGAGTGGGACAGAAGGATGCAGCTGGATGGGGAAAGCAGGATGCTCAAGAGGCTTGTTGCCCAGATGGGCCCAATTGCACTGGGACTAGATGTTAACACTAACTCTCTAACAAGCTTCTCAAATCACATTTTTTAAGGCCATGTGTTAACAGAAAACAACTGTTCAAATTTAGCAAGTTCCAGCAGCACTTTCACCCTTGCTCTGTCTGGGCCACAGGAGTACAAAATACCACCGCCACTTCATTTTTCATTCCTCTCACAAAGGGGTAGAGCTGTTAGTCATGCAAGTGGTTGCCTTGGACAATCCCACACAAGCAATCCCAGCAGGATTTCCCCATGTGTGACTAACTGCTCCTCCTGGGAGGCCAGAGATTCCCAATGGGAAGGTAAAGGACCCCACATTTTAGGAGTGGAGTTGTCTGTAATCTTAACCCCACAGCCACCACTGCTGCCCCCACAATACATTCTTAAGATCAAAATCCTTATGCAGGACAGATGACCTGCTCATCTCCCTCTGGCCTTTACTGCTCTGGCTACTCCTGTTGACATCTGTGACAAATTTGTGATCGATGAAACCGAGCTGTGACCGACACAAAAATCTTTATTAAAACTCTGCCAGGTTAATGGGCAGGGGTTCCTTGGGAATGCTGCCCACCAAGAGCCAGCTCTGTGTGACTCCATGGGACGACATTTCTGGAAGGAACACGGACAAGACACCTCGTGTCACCTACAACCCTGGGGACAGAGCTTAGGGACCTTCATGCAACTTTTCCTTTAGTTATTTGGCCTGGTGGTAGAGAAGGGGCTCAATCTGACAGAGAGCAAAACCTTTCCAGCTGGTTCCAGGGAAAACTGGTCCCTTGTTCTGGTATTTTCACAGGGGGATAGCCCAAGCCAGGCTCTGTCCCGCCGGCCCCCCTGGCTGTGTGTGTGTACGTGCATGTGCGGCACAGCAGGACCCCTTTTCTCATTTAAACAGCCAATTAAAGCCTACTTTGGCACTTAGCACATGACATCAACTTGCAGTGCTTAAGCTGCCTAGCACAGTGTGAATTTAATTTGATAAAGGGGCAGCTAATAAAGATCTTGGAAGGCTGGTTAAAGTTCATTAAGCCTTTCCTTTCAAGGTACACTTCCCTCCAGCGCAAAGACTTGAATCTATTTTTTTTCTGTCGTTTTTTTTTTTAAAGCTGTGTTATATCCTGCCACCAGAAAAAGGTGCTTGTGTCACATCCCGACAGGGTATATTTAAAGTCTCACCGTCAAAGTCATGGCAGGCCTTGGTTCTTTGCCCAGGAATGTGCAGAAAGAAAAATAAAAGCCTTTTTCCCTGAGTGCGGGGCGAGGAGTGCAGTGTGTGGTAGTGCAGGCAGGCTCCTGGGAGGGGAATGGGCTTCTGCCACACTGAGCTGCATTCATCCTCCTTCTCCTGAGCCATCCGTAATTCCAGATGGATTTCATAAACAGATGAGGAGGCTCCTCTGAGTTCACTGGTTTAATGAAGCCCGTATGGCTGACTCATGTAATAAGTATTTAATCATGTTGATGAAAATCATTTTAAAAACTTCCACCACACACAGTGCCTGTTCCCCACTCAGCCATGGAGCTGATAACACAACAGCACAGCCAAGGAACCCCTGTTTTCCAGAGCCTCTCCAGGTGCCTGCCTTGACTTTCACCAGAGACTTACATTTGCATGCATTGTGCAGTGCCACCTTCTAACAAGGACCCGTTCACCTCTGAAAATACTCATCAAAACAACAATTGAAGGGCCACAAAAAGAATTTTTTTTAAGCCCCACATTTCCCGTGCAGCTGTTTCAGAGGTCACTCAAGGGTTAACACTTCTGTGTTTATATCTTCTCATTAGTTTCTGTTTGTGCTCACAAATGCCCATGACTTAAAAATTTGCCATGCTTAAGTGGTCTCCATTTGTAAACAGAGAAATGCCACAAAACATTGCAAATAGTGAGTCATCTTGAGTGGAAATTATTGCTCTTGTCAGTAGAAGTCATCATCAATGACTAGAAGGACACTGGCCTTCATCATTTCCAGACCATGGACCTAAATGAACACATGTAAGACCATCCATCCTGTGGCAGCTGGTAGCTCACACAATTTCAATACATTTCAGGTTAGCTCCCAAAAGTCAGTCCCATGTGGACTAGAAGACTCAGTGTCAAGATTTGAACTTATTCCTTTGGGGAGCAAGATCCATAAATCAGTACTTGGAGGGTTGGGAAGGGAAAAGTCCATGAGGTCTGAGAGCAAGAGAGGCCACCTTGTGTGGTCTGTAGCACTGAGAAAGATCAAGGTGCTCTGCCAGGTACTGAGTTTTTTCCCATGGAAGGCTGAAGAAACAAACATTAACTTCAGGGCTGGATTCATTGCCAGGTTTGCCCTTGCCTATACAACTTTACATCAGTGTCCAGCAGGTCCAGTCACTGCTTCTGCTGAGAACTCTGATAAAAGGAAGTCCATAGTGTCCTGCACAGGCTCCCAGCAACAGAGAGATAAAACAACCCTTGTTTTATCTACATCAAATTTTGTGGATCGGTCCAAATTTGTTGAATTAGACTTAATTTTAAGAGTTGTGGGCAAGGCTATTTGAATACCTTTGATCTGTAAGAGAATATTTTCCAAATTCTAGAAACGTTGAAAGACGAAGGTGTGTTTGCAGTATGCTATCAGTTTCAAGGCTTCTTATACCCTGAAAAGGAAAAGCCTTATTTTGTGACATAAGACCAGACAAAAAATTCCACTTTGTGTCATTAACAGTTGATTTACTTTTGTAAGCAATTTATTTTTCAAATCACTGAAACATAGCACAGTGTTCATGGCTTCAGAAAGTGGATTTATTTTAATTTCCTTACTTTGCTTTACAGTAGACATTTTTCACTTCTAAACATGCAGATATCTTGAAAAGATACCAGTACAGGCTGGACAGAAAGTTGGCTGTGATCCTGTTTCACCCACTTATAAAGTGTGTGCCCAGGAATTACCCCATGCTTTCTGATTGAGATGCCCTTCATGCACACTAGCTGCTGCTATAGATAGTTGTGCTTTTGGTGTTTAAGTCTTCAAGACTGGGAAATCTTCTGGTTAACTTTGACTCATATTGCTCTAGCACCGAGATTTACACAGCTCCAAGTAATGGGAGCATTACGGTCCTTAGAGGCTTGATAAGGAAATCCAGAGTTCACTTTACACAAGTGCTTCATCCTCCTGTTCGTGAGCTTATGAATTTTGGAGCAGCAGGATCAGACTCTGCAAATGCAGGAATTCTGTACTCCTTCTAGTATCTCACTTCAGAGCACCTAATGAAGATGTCACCGTGACTTTTCAGGGGAGTACCTTAAACATGAAAACACTGGAACAGTGGAAAGGTCTCAATTTCTTTGCTTATGGTTTCCAACTCCAGAGCTAAAGGACACCAAAGAGAGAGTTTAATGCCCATAAATCCTGCAGCGTGAACTGATTCATGACTCAGACAAAGTGCCCAAGCCCCTAAAGAGTCAAGAGAACAACCCTTTAAAATACAGTTTGATACTATTGCTGGAAACTTTAACCCACTGGCTTCACACTCAGGAGGATTTAAGCTGCAAATGGCAGGAGAGGATTTATGTGTTCCTCTGAACAAAATACGTCAGGGTAGGAAAACTTGACCCGACGGTTTTGAGACGTGCCTGCCGTAAATAACCAGTTGATTGGCCGGCCTGTGAAGCCATTAGCAGGCGTGAGGTGCCTGCTGGGATCCAGACACCGCATAAAATGCTGGAGGTGCCAGCAAAATGGACACGGCAATTGGCTACGCAGTCATCTTCCACCAGAACTGCTCGGGACAGCTTGTGGAAAATGGAGGAGCTTTTATCCCACTCACACGGCACTGAAGCTCTGGAAGGGGATTGTGAGTGGGATCCAGTCTGTTGTGGGCAAAGGGGGAAGAGAAGAGAGATAAAATGACCACCTTGTGCTTGAGCAGTAAATCATCTGAAAGAGCAGGAGTGTTTCAAATGAAGTTGGAGATCCTGCCTTGACAGGTTGCAGACGATGAGTCTTTTCTGCTGTAAATCATCACAGCTGCCAAGTGGCACTGGTAGGTCTGAGCTGGCGGGGCTTTCCACCCCCTGAAAAGTGGCAGCAGCAGTTACAGGAGAAGGGAATTTGATGACTCAGATCACAGGCTGTCAGGAGAGAGGGCCAGAGGTTGTTTTGGTTGGATTTGGTGATCCCTGTGGGTCCCTTCTCACTCAGCATATTCTGTGGTTCTGTGCTACTCTCTGAGAATGGGTCATTTTTACCTTTCCTGTCCCAAAAACACATGTGATGCTCCCATCTCCACTCCCACTGCTGCAGCCACACTTTCTGGACTTGGGTTGATCTTTTTGCGCTGTCCCACCCCAAAGGAAAGGGAAAAGTTAAGAGCAGTTGATGTCCCCTGGAGCTGTGCCTGCCAGGTCTTTCATTCTGGAGAAGAACTGGCGGTAGGAAGCAGAGCAGACATGATGCTGGTCTACTCCAGACACTCATTTACACCTATCTTAGACACCTGCACATTGCAAATGAGTAGGAATCTGGGTGCAAATGGCTACATATACAGCAGGGTAATGATGAACCAGAGCCAGTTCCTCAGGGAGGCTGCGGCTCTGAGCACCATCCTTAAACAAGCAAAGACAGGACCTTGTTCCTGTACATGAGATGAGAAGTGATGAAAAAAATGGGAATAAAAGAAATCAGTTAAATATTTCCCATCTCTGGAGTATGGAAAGAAGGGGGGATCACAGCTCCCATGGGATGTGTCTGCTATCAGGATGAAAAGAGAAGAGAAGGTCAAGGGAGAGGGACTTTGTGTCTGGAAAACACAGAGGAAATGCTGAAAAATACTTTGAATTATTTCTTTTTTTTCTTTTTGGTTGTTCCTTTTTTGAACTGAAACCAGCCCTAGGCAAGGAACTGGAGGCAAAAAGCTGTTGGGATCTTGCTTCTGTTTTGCAGGTAACAGCTCCTTAGACCTCATGGGTTTGGCATATAAATTGGGAAGATAAGAATGATCATCTTTAATAAGAACAGGAGCTCAACACCTCACCTTTGACAGTAGTCAGTAATAAATCCTTTGGAAAGGGAATGCTATCAGAAAGGGAAGAGCAGTTGTCCCACACCCAGCCAGCTTCCAGCCCACAGTAGTTCAGGGCCTTCTGAAGACAGGTGCTGTATCCTTATGGCTTCTGCAGTGAACAGGCACTGTTTGTGCCATTTTCCATGAATTTGGTTAATCCTATGCTTGGAAAGCTTTAGCCCCCACAACAACACTAGCGAGGTGTTCTGCAGTGCCATGAAGCCTGGTAGAAAACAGAGTGGAGGGGCAGACACTGATCTCTTCTCCCTGGTGACCAGTGTCAGGACCTGAGGGAATGGCCTCAGGTTGTGTCAGGGGAGGTTTAGGTTGGATGTTAGGAAAAGGTTCTTCACCAGAGAGTGGTTGGGCACTGGAACAGGCTCCCCAGGGAAGTGATCACAGCACCAAGGCTGTCTGAGTTGATGAAGTGTTTGGACAATGCCCTCAGGCACATGGTAGGATTCTTGAGGACAGTCCTGTGCAGGGCCAGAAGTTGGACTTGATTATCCTTGTGGATCCCTTCCAACTCAGGATATTCTATGATTTTATGATAGTTCCTTTTGCTTCCTTTAACCTTGCTGCCTGGTAAGTGCTTTAGGCACCATCTAGTCCTGGTTTTATGGGATAAAGTAGATAATGGCTCCATGTTCACTTCATAACTACTGATGTCTCAGTCCACATCCCCTCTTTCCTCACTTCTTTCCAAGTGTCTTACTCTCTTTGAACTGCCTGTTTTTTTGGAAACCTAACACTATGCTTTGGACAAATATTTTGCTACAGGAGAGAAAGTACTTGGTTTTGGAAGTGTCATTTTAATACACACAGCGCAAATATTTATAAATACATACCTGAACACAGACGGGGCACTTGTCAAAACACATTCAAAGGATACCTAGGTTCTTTCATGTATTACATACTCAGAGTGAAAATAACCAGCTATATTTAAACCAGATCCAAGCCCAGACTAAATTATTTCAAAGGTCAATTAAAGAACAGAAAATATCACTAGCTAAGAGACAAAAAGCTCCCATTCATCTGCAATTCTAAGAGCTTTCACGGAACTAAAGCACAGGATGAGAAATCGTAATTAGGTACCATTTCATATAAAAATCATTGACAACTCCAAGTTCTATACCTGCCAAGACCTGAATTCAGATGACTGCATTTGGCCTACAGCAGTTGATGGAAACTCCATCACTCACCACGCTGATGTAGTTGTTTGGAAACCAACGGCCCCTGGCAAGGAAAACACATTTCAGCTTCTGTTGAATGACTGCACATATGAGGAGCAGGAGATGAGACAGACCAATAGGCAGTCCTCAAATTCGGATTATGTTTTGGCTGGTGCTTAAAGTTCAGGTCTGAGGCCAAGTGGAGGCTAGAATTCAGCCTGCAATGTAATCCCTAAATCACATGGGCTCTTCTCCTCAGGTATTGGACTCGGTGGCAGAGACCTGGGGGTATTTTCTCCCTTGAGATTGTGAGTCTGTCAGTTTGGCTGTGCTTGCTGCATTCCTGTTCTTTGGCCCTATGTGTGAGACAGTTCTGGAAAACTCTTATTTGACCACAACTGGAAAAGAAAGAGAGAAAAAAACACCCCAGGTCAAAACCCGCAGATTAAATTTGTAGGATGGGTTTGAACCGCAGAGCCCAGTTTTTTACCCTGACAGTCTGCATGATCTCAGCACAGAGATCCCACAAACAGCAGAGGGAAGTGCTTGGGGAGCTGAGCCCCTGCTTCCATCACCCAGCCCGAGCCAGCAGGCGATAGCAGTCTGACCAGGAGAGCAATGAATGCAGCGAGCCAAATCCCTGAAGAAACTCCGGGATTTATTCTCTTTGGCCGCTCGCAAAAGCTGTTTCCAGAACTTTACTCAACACCTTCCTTCAACCTCAGAACACCTCCTTGGGTAAACATAATCACCTTCCAGGCCTGGGCCTTACACAGAACGAGATCACTCCACATAGGGGTGATATTTAAGCGCAGGTCATGGTTTAAAACGCCATCAAAGATATCTGTAAGGGCCTTCATGTTTCAGCTTTGCCACCAGCCCTGAGGTGAGGACACCCCAGCATGGATTTGTGATGCACACCAGAACGTTTGTGCAATAAGAAGGAACAATGGCCCAGCTCCATTTCTTGTGTAGTCTGCAACTTCCTAACGTGTCTGACACACAGGGAACCCGCGCGCAATGCAGTGATGGAAAACTTGGAGACCAAATGGAAGCGAAGAAAAGCCCTTGGTGTAATTTTACAGTGTGTGAAAGACTTAAAGCAAGCAACCCAGCCAGATGCCACAAGGAAACTACTTTCAATTAGTTCTGCTTTGTGTTATACCTACTGATGAAAAATAAAAACAAATTCATTCTGTCAACAACTCTATCTATAGCATAATCCTTAAATGAACTCATCCGTCAAACTGGTCTCCTCTGGCAAAACATATTACAATCCCTGTTTCTCAGCTGTGGGAATCAATCATCTCTTTCCCAAACCCATTGGTCAACACCTTAAGAACCCAATATATTTTTATTGCTCTGGACAAGCCAGTCACAGGGCACCAACCTCGCCACGCCACCTATGTGCTCATGTATTAGCAGATTCAGTGATTCCAGAGGAGCTACTTCCCCATCAAGGTTACATGGTAAATGTGCCTGACCTGGAGTAAATGCAAACCTCAGCCTTCTTGCCCCAGCAGCATATGTGGGATGTGCTGCTGCTCAGAGCTGGGCCAAGCAAGAGCACCGAGGAGCAAACCAAATTTTTTCTGAGTGCACAGTTCAGAGAGTGATGTTTGAACCAGGAGACACAGAGACACAGACTTGCACTTTTCAGCCAAAGCTACTGGCTCTATTGAAGCTTTGTCAGAACCACCCCACCAAAGTGCTGGCAGCGTTCAGCAGCATTTGCAGTATTTCTGAGTGGAGAATGTTCTCCATCCTTCATGCAGGGGGACCTTGAAGGGGGGTCATCTCTTCCCAGTGCTCTGGAGGTTGCTACCACTCAAGAGCACACCCTCCTTCCAGCAAAGGGGCCCTGTGAGAGGGAGACCTACTCTCACTCCTGTGCTATCAATGGAATTGTACAGGCACAGCCCTACTTCATCCTGGATGTACAAAGCGATGTAGGTGTGGGGGATTTCCAAGGGTTTTTTGCCCAACCTCCCATGGGAGGCCAAGAGGCAGAATTGGCCAAGCTGAGACAATATAGCAGAGCAACTTTTTACATGGGCAGATAGTGATAGGACAAGGGGAAATGGTTTTAGAAAGAGGAGGCCAGATTTAGAATAGATATTGGGAAGGAAATCTTCCCTATGAGGGTGGTGAGACACTGGCACAGGTTGCCCAGAGAAGCTGTGGATGCCCCATCTCTGTGAGAGTTCCAGGCCAGGTTGGATGGGGCTCTGAGCAAACTGGTCTAGTGGAAGGTGTCCCTGCCCATGGCAGGAGGTAGGAACAGGGTGATCTTTAATGGTGCTTCCAACTCAAACAATTCCAAGATACGAGCTGTGCTCTGCATGAGCCACATCAGGATAGAACGGTCAGAGAACAACTTTAGTTACAGCTGCTAAAGGCTGAAACGTGCCTCAAAGTCATCCCTGAAATCCCATTTCTCAGCAAGACTCACTGGTGCTGTGAGCAGACACAGTTGGTGCTTTTGGCCTCGCAATATTGGCTGATAGAAAAAAATCCATTAAAAGTGAAATGCAACCCTGGGGTGTTTCTTGCAGATATATTGGCTTAGAAAGGCAAACTGCAGCAGTGGTTTTTTACCTGAGGCAACCTTATGAAAGCTCATTACTTAGCTGCATTTTAACTAATGAAGTGGCAACTTTTATGGAATTTACTGGGAATCCCTCAAAATAGTTTATGACACAGACACCAGTGCAGACATATAAGGAATTTTGAGCAAAGCATATCAAGGACCCCCTGGTCTTACTGTCCCAGCAACAGTACCTGCTACTCTTGGCATTGCAGGAGCAACAATATCTGACTGATAATGTACTGGTTCAAGATAAACTTCCAATCATCTCCCATGGATTTCAGTTCCCTGGGATAGTTGAAAAATTTTTGCTTCTGGATGCAAAATGTTTTGATGCAAGTCTTGGCAAGAAGCCAAACCTTTCAGAAAGCTCTGGGTAACATTTCCCTGAATTCTTTGGGGCAAGCAAAACGGCAGAGGACTCTCCCCACCACCAAACTGATACTACCAAGGTCTCTTACTGAGCTTGGATCAACAGGAAAACTGCACAGTGAAATAATTCCGAAAACACAGCAGGAAGCTGAATAAGTGATGAGGCTTAAAAAAAAGAGAGAGACAGAGAAAAAAAGAACATTTTACCCACATTTCTAACAATATCAGAGTTTATGGCAAGGCTGGGCTACCAGCAGGTTGGAGAAGAGCAAGTTATGTCCACAGTGTGGCAACCTACCTCTTTGGAGACTGACCGTGGCCAAACTCCAAAGAACTGTGTGCCCACATCAGCAGGTGCTACGTCTCCATGGCAGGGGAACACTGAAGTGTCCCTTTGGTGCATACAAATATCAATAAGTTTCACTGCAGAAAGCAGCAAAGGCAACAGGACTCATTGCTTGGTGTGGATTTTGACAGCTCAGACATATCTGCCTAGTCCTTCTAGACCCGGCTGGTCTTGGTGCTGGGCCTGGCAGCCTGAGGAGGAGGAAAGGAGGAATCTGAGCTGAAATCAAAGCCCGACTTCCCTGAGGAACAAAGCCACAGCTCCTGAACATGTGTGCACAGGGAGAATCTTGGGGCAGACAGGTGCCTGCCCCATGTCTGTGCACAGGGACTTGACAGGGATTTTGTCAGCGAAATGTCTCCTGTACAAATACCCTTGGGAGGAAATAAGAGTTGCCAGCAGAGCTGGCCAGAAAACAAAGCAAATGAGGCATGTATCATTGGAGAGTCAAATAATCCCTGTGCAGCAAACAAAGTCAAGCTCGAGGAATGAAACCTTATAGCTGGCAGGCGGGGGCTGCTGAGGGCATATGTGCTGTGGGACCAGCCTCTGGAAAGTCATCTGCTGTTCATCTTCCCTAAACCCAAAATCAACCCTCCCAAATCCCCTGGCATCACCATGGGGAAACAGCCTTGGTATCTTTCCTCTGTCAGAGGAGACACACACACACAGGGTCCCCTACAAGCAGCAGGAGGGTGTATTTAGCTCTGCCCAGGAGCTCACTCCCTTCCTTACGGAAGGACCTGCTGTAATTCCCTGCCCTGCATGGTGGGCTGAGGCCACCTGCCTCTCTTGCCCTCACTGGCTCATTGTTCAAAAGCTCATTTGTAAAGGGACCTGAAAGACCTCACCAAATCCAAGCATCCAAGACCTTGATCCAGCCCCAAGCTCTGCTCCTGAGCTGGCGCTGAGCACCACGAGGTTTTTCACAACAATGCACTGAGCATGCTGGGCTGTGCTCTCAAGAAGTAAAAGGATTTTTTCTTTCAGAAGATGAAATTGTGGCTGCTAGCATGACCTCAGAGCCCTACAGCCTTTATCTGATGCTCAGGCATTGCTAATTCTTTAGTTCATACTGCAGTGGTCAAAACTGGCGACATGGCACAGTTCTGCTGCTTATCCTGGGACTCTGGAGTCAGATTTTGGCACAAACTAATAAAAAAAAAAAACCAACCAAAACCTCATCAGTGTCAAGCAGATACTTGAATTCTGAAGTAGATAGTCTGTTCTGTTCAAGGAAAGGTGACAAATACCCTAAATGTTTTTAGAAAGAAAAAAATAATTACTGAGACAAGGCAGACACAGGAACTAACATCAAATCCAGACCCTATTGGGATGAGCTTCCCCCCAACCCCAGGTGTTTTCTCCTGCTCTGCTCTAAACCCATTGATAGAGGGGCTGGGGGGCTCTTCCTGGTAAGAGATCACACTGCAGACCCCTTGCCCTCACTGTCAGGACATTTGTGTTCCCAATCCCTACATCCTGCTGTCCTTGGGGAGCTGCCCTGAACACTTGTGCCCTTCACATCCCCTGGATGGCGATCACCCCCAGGCCCGGCACTGAGACAAGCTATAAATATTCCTCCCAAGCTTCCCCCATCACTCAATCCAGTGGCACCCTGGCAGTGGCCACAGCCCCCGTGGAGCAGCCCACAGCCCCCAGGCCGTGTGGGAGCACCACCTGCTTCCCTCTCCCAGCGGGATGCCCATGGATGCTCAAAGTCCCAGGGGTGACAGGGCATCCCGCAGGCTCTCCCAGAGGCACCGGCAGATTAGCGGCTCTATTTTTCAAGCTGATCCTCTCCCACCCCCTCCAACTTCATTCAACTTACAAGAATTTGAGAGAACTTGGCAGGACAGGCAGGATCTATATATAAAACCTGGTGGCCATTTCGTCAAACAAACCCCAATGAGCAAATGGCCTCTGTACCTGGAATGTGGGTTCATGGAAGTGGCAGGTCAGCAAAGCAGCTGCCTCTTTCCTCCCAGCACAATGGGGATAGCAGAGATGCCATCGGCACGAGTTTTTTCCTACCCTGCTGTGCACTAAAAAAATTATTCTAGGAGCAGGGGAGTAAAAATAGATATGCAGGTTCAGCAAGTGGCTCTCTCCGCTCCTTGTGATTCCACCTTTTTTTGCCAAAAATAGAAAGAAAAACAGTTGTGCCACCCTGTTAAACTCTGCTTGCTCAGCAGCTCCTGACAATGACACTTGCTGCTTTCCAAGCATGTTTTTAAAATCCTTCTAGCAAACTGGTTGCTTCTGTGGTGCCAAATAAACCAGAAAACATGAGCCTTTAACCAGACCAGCCTGTGTGCAAAGGGTCAAAAAACTTGCTAGGATGGCCTCAGGTGAAGCTCAGTTTTGCTTATCACTACTGGCAGCAGCAAAGCTTAACCACATGCTTAAGAAAGTTGGAAGTAAGGTTTGCTTCATTGCAGGATCTCCATCTGCAGGAAAGCCATCTCTGAGCCCCACGTGTGTCCCTGCACCAAGGCTGGGTGGGAGGCAGCTCCCACAGAAGGTTTTTTTTGGCTTGGTGAAGCTCAGAAGAGACCAAACCAGCTGGAGCTGCTGGGATGCATCACAAAGCCCTGTGGGTGCTCTGCCCGTGCAACGTGCCCATCACAGAGGGCTGAGAAGTGACAGTGGTTAAATAATCCCAGTGTTAATGCTGGTGGAGTCATCTCAGTGATGCGGCCTGGGAGGTGCTGTGCTGGCGCTGGGAACATCCCCCACCAACTGAGCCACCCTCTGTGGCTTTTTTGGACCCTTGGAGACAAGCAAACGTGTTTATGCCCAGCTCAGAAAGGGTTGGATGACAGGCTTTGACCTCAGGCTCTCCTCTGGAGGAGGATGAGGCTCCAAGATGGGTCACCACAATGGGACCATTGTGGGGGGTGAAGGCAAGCCAGGCAAATGTCACAGGGAGGCACAGGCAGTGAGACACAGAGGGTGACAGAACAGAGGGGTTGTATCCCCCTCCCAGCCCCACAGACCCCCTGCACAGCAGGGATGGTGCCACATGCTTTTGAATGGACAGTCAGGTCAGCAGAACAACACAATTTCAAGAGATAACCCAACAAATCCTTCCTCATCTTTCTCCCTCTTCCCCTCCACCTTCCTTCCTCCCTGGGGAATTTCTGTTCCTTGGTTCCTCNCTCCCATTCTTCCTCCCTGGGGGACAGAACGGCTCAGGAATTTCTGTTCCTTGGTTCCTCTGCAGCTGGAGCAACCTACAACAGTTCTGTGGCCATTCCAGAACCAGCCTGGTTCAGAGCCCAGCCTGGGCAGAAGGAGGCCCACTTTAGGGGCTGGATCCTTAAGATTCCAGCATCATTGAAAGGCTCTGGCATTTGGGCTCCTAAACACTTTCTGGGCTGCAGGATGCCACCAGAAAAGGAGACTGACCCTCAGGTGCCCATGTCCCCTTTTTGTGCCCTTTATCATCACTCAAAGCCCCTGGGCTGGCACAGGACAAAAAAGAGCTTTTAAATTCACCAAACCACCAAGAAAACCTCACGTGTTTTTCCAGGCAACGTCAGAGTCTCTTTTTTCAGCCTTTTCAGTCAAGCACATTCCCTCTGTGGCACAGAAAGGGACTTCAATCCTCAGCTTCCAAAGAGGTCACTTAACAGCAAGCTACAGGGACTGGAGGGACGAAGAGGAATTTTAATAGAAGGCAAATTAAGCACTTTATAAGTCACTTCCAAATTGATTTATGTGGCCAAGGCTGCTCCGCTACCCTTTCACAGTAGAAAGGTCCCTTAAGAAAACACCTTCAAAGGACCGATCCAACTCTCCTTGAAGCCAGGAGAGGCAAATCATGCAAGCCAAAGCTGGGGCTAAAACGTGCTCAAAAACCTCAAACCCCTCAAAATCACCATTGCTTCCACAGTCCCCTGAATCCCAGATGCTGGAGCCTAATGGATAATGCTGAGCTTTCAAAACATGAAGGTAGGTGGAGTTTCTTTATTCCCAGCATTGCATTCTTTAAAGGAGTCAATATCTCAGCATTAATGTTCATTTCAAAGCAAGGAATTTCACTCGGCCTCTCCCGGGACCTCTAAAGCCCTGGTGTTTGTATTCCACCCCTGCAGTGGGAGCAAGGGGTGGCAGGGAAGTGCTAAAGCCAAATGTTTCCCCCTTCTCAGGATGCTGGAGAATGTGCGGCAACACCTCTGCTCAAAGGGAACAGCCTTGTTTAGACAAGCAGTGGCAAACACGAGGTGTTGGCCCTCGTGGAACAGCTTCTGGTGCTGGAAGAGTGTTGAATATTGACTTTCAGTATTTCTTTTGCAGGGGAGAGGGGGAATCTGTCCATGTTTTCCATGTAGTTCCAGCCTGAGGCTTTGCATCCCCCCAGGGAAACGTCATTCCTTGGCTTCTGACCCACCAAATTGAACTGTTGGATTAAGGAACGGCAAGACAGATATCTTTGGCTAACATTTGGCAGCCAGGCCAACGTCTCTCCACCATCATTCGAGTAATCTCCCCTTGGAAAATTACCAGATGAGTGCTCCTGTTGCTCAGATGATTCCAGAAGAAGCGGCTTGTAAACAGCAAAGGAAACCGTGCCAGCAAATACCAAAAAGAAAACTGCACCAATTCAACGACAATTTTGGATCCGGCTCCAGTGGCAACACTCTGAGGAGCATTAAAAACTACCATATCTATGCAGCTCCTGTCTCACCACAGCTGCCAAGGAGCATCACAGACCTCACAGGTCGCACCTTGTTGTGGGATGCTGACCCTCAAGACACGGGCCTTCCTTCCTAATCCCATTTGGGATCACTTGTGCATGAGGCCAGATTGCCCTGGTTGTGTAACAGCTGAGGCTGCTTCTGCTTATCCCCACTTGGAGCCCTTTTTGATCCTTGGGAAGGGATGTGCCGTGGTAACAGCCGGCAAAGCCAAAGTGCCCCAGGAATGGCTCTGTTTGCACTCCACTGGTCTCTGTGCCCACCAAATTCGAAGCAGCCCACTTTCCTGTGACAGGGTGAATGAATAAATATCAACTGATGCAAGGAAAGGGCTTTTAGCTCTTCACCTGTCCTTTCCACTAGTGCCTGGCAAGCCACTGTCTGCAAGTAGGGCCTCACTGTGCTGCACTGCTGCTGAGAAGAGCACACATCCCAGAGGGGTAAAAGGACCAGTGTTCTGAAGATGCAGCAATTTTGGGGCATAAATATCAGGTATTGTCATTGAGATGAATGTGCATGGTGACCCTGTACTCAAACATGTCAACAACATCAAAAGGGCACAGACCTTCCATTTGCACCCCTCACTCACATGTGATTTCATCTACAGCTCCCTGCACCTCTGAACTTAAAGCACTAAAGGACTTGGTCAGCACCTGGTCAGTGAGCAACAGTGCAAATGTCCCTGCACCCCTATCCAAAGCTCAAGAGTGACTCCTTAGGACCACCAATTAAAACAGACCAAGTGGAGGATAAGGTCAGTGTCCAGGCTGAGCCCACATCTGGTACCCACCAACATCCAGCTGGTTCTAACTCACTGCTCAGGCCACTCCAAAGCTTCACCCCAAAGGATCAAATATTGATTTTTATATTTGGAGAAAGACAAGTGGCTTGTAGAAGTGTGAACCGAGAAGTGAATAAAACCCATCTGTTCAGTCATCTATCTCTTTAACAAGGATGGAAGTTGTTCCTCCAAATCCCGAAGCAAAACTCCATAAACATGTGCCCCAGGAGCCATCCCAGTGCCAGACCTGTAGGATGCTACAAAACACGCAAGCTCCTTAAACCCTTCCCACAGGAGATTCACAGCCACGAGCTGCACAAACCCAGCAGGGGAAATGCTGTGCTGAAGCCCCACTTCCGGTCCAACATGGTGAAACAGCAGAGTGTGACCGGAGATGAGAATAAAGCCTGAGATTTTCATGGCCCTCAACTCCAGCCCGATGGGTTCTGCCCTGTCATAACCACAACCCAAATCTTTTCTCCATCCCTGAGTGTAAATCCCACTATCAAGTGGAGCTACCTGGGAGGCCGAGGAGAACGGGCTCCCAGGAACACCATCTCACTTCGGTCTGCAGAGCGGCGAGATGGGCTCCCGAAAGGCAACAGACTGGAACAACTGCCCCGAGCTTCCAGGGCTCATTAACTCTCCTTGGCCAGATCCCTGATTTGCTACATGATGCATGGAGCAAGAATTTCCACCCTCAAGTCTCCGGAAAAGTAGTTCAGCATCCCGGGGCTGATCAGCCACCGCACCGACGTCCCCATCCCTCGCAGATACCCAGTGCCTTCAATTACACCATGCCTGAAACCTGGAATGTAACTCAGATGGTGAAGGCATTAATGGCAGCAATGTAAAGGCTCAACAATGCAAACCTTCCCAAGATGAACTGTCCTGACCTTCTCTGGGCTGACAATAAAAGTGTGACATCATGTGTAAACGAGCTTTAAATTCAAACCAGGTGCCGAGGGCTGCCTGGCGTCGGCGTCACTGCCGTGTGAGCAGTGCTGCTGCAGGCAGGAGAACGGCCAAGCACGGGCAGGACACTCTTGACAACAACCCAGATCTGGGCAGCTGGTGCAGCACAGGACAGAATTAGTGGGTGCTCTTTGGTGCCGGGTCCAGTTGGGGCAAACACCGTTAAGTAAAACACAGAGCTGCTGATATTCATTTCCACGTTTGTGAGCGTTCCTACAGCTCTGGAATCAAGCCAGCAGCACAATAATGAGGGGTTTTTTCCATGTTTCCTTATATTCAGGACTCCCTCAGACCTTGCAAAGTGCTTGGAGCTGTACTCAGGGGACACAGCTATTGGAGAGAGAGCGCTGTGGTTTACAGCCAAAAAGCACATCCATCCTTCAGAGCCCTTCCTGGCCAGCCATCATTCCTCTTGCTGCTATTCCCTGATGGAATGGTCTGTCCTCCCTGCCTAATTCTCACCTTGCTGAACAAAAATGCCTTTCCCAAAGGGGTCTCCATGAGCAGTTTTTCACCCTACTCTGCATTGCCTGACCAGCTGGTCACCCTCCTCCCACATCCCACAGCCACAGGGACCACTTTTGCTGCCTTGTGGTTATAGCACAGGGAGGAGATCAGAAGAGGCAGGTTTGCTGTCTGTGAACCAACACCCGGGAAGACAAAACCTGCAGTTCTCGCTGGACAAGTTATTTTTTGCATCCATTTCAACCAGAAATTATTTTTAAGCAGGATGCCCTTCCCTGGTGAAAGCAATGCTACGTCCTGAGCTGGGGTGGCAGCAGCATCAGTGCAGAGACAACACTTGGTGGTGTCACCAGACAGGCACGTTACCCACAAAGCACAGATGCCAATCATGAGTTACACAAGAACTGTTCTTTATTTTCTGTTTGGCTTTTCTGGGGACACGCCTTGGCTGCCCCGCAGTGAACCTGAGGCAAGGAGAACTCAAAAAGGAAAACCTGTTGTACCACACAGAGGTTTGACACGAGCTGGGCAATTTTTACGTACAGATCATTACGTTAATTTCTTTTTTGAGAATTCCATTTCCAAATGAAGCATGGCTGGATGATCACAACTGAAATGCAAATACCAAAAACATCACCACAAACTGCGCTTTTATAATACTGAAAATTCTCTGTCACTGGCAGTAACAGCAAACATATCCAAAGGTTTCCCTGTAGGCAGAGCAACTACAGTGATTGCTTTCAACATGAAAGTCAATTGTAAACCAACAATCTCGGGTAAAGTGTTAAAATAAATCTAACTGGGAAAGGAGTTCTACAACAATCAGTGTTACTCGAGCTCCTGGACTGATGTGAATTTCAGTCTTTAATCAGAAGAGCACATTAGGATGCCCACTACAGAAATATTAATTTCCATCTCCTTAAGTAGGGACATTTGGCACCAAGTTGATTGATCTACAAGGATTTTAGGTGATTCATTGATAAAGATCTCTATTTTCTATAGTAATATCAGTGTAAGCTGATGCTAGTGCAAGTGCTTCATATTCCTCATAAATAATCCTCAAAATTAATTTCAGGAATTCATTTTAAATGAGCTGGGCCATATTGGCAAAATATTCACAGAGGTCACTAACGCTGCTCTAAAGAAAAGGGGCCAGGACAATTTGACTGTGTCTCAATTTTCACTATACAATTTCGAACAAACTCCTGCCATGAAAATCAATATATTAAGATCCAAACTGCTTAGAAACATGGGAATAAAAGATGAGCATTTGCCACAATGCAAAGGCCAGTTTCAAGGGCTGTTGTTTGTCAGTCTCCTTCCTGCCATGTTGGTTACAAAAGACACTCTCCACACCCAGCTTGCCACACGCCCAGCTGAAATCTGAGCAGCCTTCAAATGCAGAAGGGATGGAAACAGGAGAAACAGAGAAAATAAATCAAAGGCAACCAATGAATTTTCATCTCTTACATTGTTCTTCCTGCTCAGCTGGGGAAAGGGAACCTTGCCAAGGGAGTTCAGAAATGCTGTGGGTCCCTTCATCCATTCCTGTCAAGCCTGCAGAAAAGGTTGGAATATGCCAATGACATGTAATAAAGCAGAATTACTGAAATTCATAAATCTGGAAATTCGAAAGGAAAAAAAAAAATCCAGACATAAGAATAAAGAAGAAAATATTTCTCAGCATTTGAGCAGAGAGTTCCAGATTGGAGGCCTCTTTTCCTCAAAAAATTCATGCAAATACTCAATTGTAGCAAAACACAGGCACAAGGCACAGAACGGCCACAGGAGATGTAAAGGATAAAAATAGTGTCCTTAATCTGCTTTTTCATTGTGGACATCACTCATACCTCCTCCTAAATTTGGCAACGGAAGTTCCTTCTTTTTCTGCCCCTCTCCCTCCCTCTATATTTTAAGTATTACAGAAACTTAGAAGTGGCAGCATTTCTAACTCTTTTTCAGATGAAGGGTAACAGACATCCTGTAACCCCCTGTGCTATCCCTTCTGCACCACAGCCAAAATGTAATAATAGAGCTCAGCAGAGCTGTGAATTGCTTCCACTCATCCTCACCAAGTATTAACTTCATACATTGGCATTCATCATTCCCAAGTCTACCTATCAGGACAGTCAGTTGATAGCCAGGCTAGTTAGGATAATACTCAGGGATTAAAAACAATACTGTAGTGATTTCTGTAGCGGGAGAGGAACCCACTGTGAAATTAACACTGCATTTCAGGTAATTTCTCAGTCACATTTTTAAGATGATGCAAGCAAACCCAACTGCCTGGGGGCAACAGAGCATGGCAAGACTCAGCTTTTTCAGGAGGAGGAAGAAAGAGTAAAAGCTTAGCAAAGCTTTGCCAACTTCCTGTCCCCTCACAGATCATCTAAGTATTCAGTTAAGCTGAGTTGGTAAGTTTAAAATAAAGTGATGTGCAGTGATGTCCTACAGGTACTACTCCATAGTATCTACAAGAGCAGATAATAAATGAAAAAAAATTTCCATAAAAATTCTAATAAATACACTCCCTACATTCTAGTGTCTGACAAAAATCCCTGAGTTCATTCTCATCAACGTAGGGTCTTCTGTTTTCCCACGAAGTTTTGGTTCATTCACACTGAAAATCACTTCCTGATGTACAGCTGTCATTGCTTGCTGAAGGCACACTTTTGTAAGGTATATATTTAGCTTCTTACAGTACTGCCAGAGATTCCCTGAGTGTCTGAATCCCTGTAGTGCAATGAAGCCCATGAGACACAGCTATCAGAGGGCAGCCACAGGCAGGAAGGCTGGTTACCAAGAGTTAAACAAGCTGAGAGAACTGCAAGAATAAAGGGGGGTTAATTTTTTTTTTGGCAGGTAACATGTCCCATCTCTCAGCCATGTTGGTTTTCTGCTGGTTAAACAAGCCGACAGGAGCCACTGCCAGAGCCACAGGAGGAGTTGGAAACTCCTGGCCAAGAGCGGACATGATGTTTCTGGTACTGCCAAACTATTAGACAGCTCACCTGGAATCATAAAACCTCTGCTAGAAACTTTATTATAAAAATAACTGCAGTATTTTCCAGGGATTCTTTTCCTTGGGAACCTACCAAAACTTCTGAGTTAGTTCCCAGGCCTCACCACACGCATCTGTTTCCATATTAAACCCCTAAGTAGAAGGGTATTTCCAAGCAAAAAGCATTCCTGAGGCAGCACCAAGCTGCACCACCTGGGTGCTTTCAGGCCATCCATCAAAAATAAAAAGTATCTTATGGATCCCGAGAAAGCCAAGTGATCTGTTGGCATGAGAAATCCTAGTTTGTCAGCTCAGGAACAGAGAAGATGATTCCAACCCTACTCTTTGTTGTTCCTCCCTATTGGACAGGTGAGGATCAAGCGTATTTAATCAGGCTTGAAGACTCTGAAGAGATTAGGACACTTTAAAGCCATGAGACCCCACCTGACAGAAACAAATGTTAATAACCTTACCAGGATACCAGCCACTGCTCCCCTTCTACCAACATGAGGACCCTTTTTTGTGGGCACTCAATACCATATTCAACAAAGCCCAGCTGGTGCTGAAAATTGCATTCACATTTAGGGGGGAAAAAAGGAATTATAAAGGACGCCATGGAAGTTTATAGAGATCTGAGGCAAAGGAAAAGTCCCACAAATGTATAATTTCCCTTTGTCTTCAACACAGGCAGATTTTCACCTTTCAAGCCCAAACCTTCTCTGACACACAACAGAACATAAAATATGGAAACACTCTAGTTCAAACCTGTAACACTTGTAAAAGTGGGAATAAGAGAGAAAAAGAAGAAGGTCTTTCACTGGGAGTAATACTGAGGTACATTGAGTAGTATTCAAAAGCAGATACTAATTGAAAAATGTCCATTGTTAACTGCAAAATGAAAGTACTTCCTAATGCTACTAAAAGCTATTATGCTCGATGGGCTGAGCCTGCTAATTTAACAATTGCATCAGTATGGTTCAAGTGTGCTGACACAGAAAAACTGTATTTCAAAAAGCAATTAACAAATATGATCATGACGTGCCCATTAAACTGGGCTAAGGCAGCTGGTTTCTGGATCCATCTTAGGATAAATTATGGTAAACACTTGGAATGAGAAAGTTCTTACTATGAACTGGCTGAAATTTTGGAAATTATTCAAGCAATGGAAGTCTTGCACAGTTTAGGATAATGTGCACTATCCTAACTATCCCCACTGTCTTTAAAGGGAGAGTTATTTCAAAGTTCTACTTTTGTTCACTATGTGCCCCATAACCATTTTTGCACTGCAGAAACTCTCAAGAGACCTTGTTACCTGTCACTGTCACATCATTAAAAACCAGTCTTTCAGAATGGCAAAAACTAATTGTCCAGTAACTGAAGAGAGACTGATCGAAGATTAAAGCAGGACCATCACAAATGTAGTTGAAAAGAGCATTATTTCTTCCACTTCCAAAGGCAGCTTTGGTCAGTTTTTCTTTAGGATGTCCAGCAGCAGTGTTGCCATGTCTCTGGTTCTTGCTGTCCTCCTGAAGCTCAGTTCAGACAGTGTCAATAGGCTGCTACTGATCAATCCAATTGTAAATTATTAGAACTAAACTCAGAAGGCCAACACAAATGCCAAAAATAACCAAGGCACACGCCTGTGAAGAAAGAGAAGCAATAATTAGTGTTTTGCCAGAGGAAGCATTTTGCCTGCCCAAGGTTTATGACTAATGATGATGAAAAGCTGTGAGAAAAGGTATAAATGGTGTCTTTTAAAATAATCTTTAATATTTCAAATTACTTAGTCTTCAAACACAAGGTATCTGCTTAGGGGGACACTAAACTAAGCCTGGGACAGCTTCAGTGTGAACTCTGGAGCAGTCTGGATTGCCTGCTCGCACTGTCCACCTGCACAAAACAAAAATTATTTTGCCCTTTACAACTCAGAAGGAGTTAAGAAACTGAATTCGTATTTTACTCAAAATGCAATTAAAATTACAGTGGAGTCTTTACATTTTTGAATAGCCAGATGATAATAAAATTACCATTCAAGAGACAAGGCCTCAAACCTGCTGGAACTACTCCTGACTTTAAATGGTCAGAGGGCATCATTATTAGAATTTCTTTCAGATTCCCTGTTTTGTCAATACAAGAGCAACCCTGTCATTCGTAAGGATGGTAGAAGGACTATGCCTAAACAGTTTGTCAGCATTTTGGTTACTGCCATGAAGTTGCTCTGCTGAGCAATGGTTAAAATGAAGTTACAATGCAAAAAGCAGGCCTGCTACACAAATCCCAACCAGAACTTAACCTACTATTACCAAAAGAGAAACCACAGAGAGGAGGGAACAAAAAGGAAGACAAATGCAGTTTGGCTTTGTCCCAGCTGCCCAGACAACATCAGAGTAATGTGTAAATACTGAGGAGAAATTGGATTAAAAGGCAACATCTGAAAACTACAGGGAAAGGCACATGCTCAGATCAGTGGTCCAGCACATGGACACCCTGTTTGTCAAAAATCCCCGATGAAGAAGGAGTTTCAGGAAAACCAGAGCTACTACAAAGGATAAAACAAAATGCTCGCAGATTTTGTGAGCTGCAACAAGAACTTTGTCCCTTGGATCGTGTGCTCTAGAGTGTATTAAGATGCATTTAAAATGAGCCTATTTAAATGTTATTAGTGCACATGAGGAAAAAGAAAGCATACCCCAAGTTTCTGTGGTGATACAAAGTCCTCTCTGCTGAGTTTAAGATAAAATAGTCCAGGGTATACAAAAAGCAAACACGTTGATGTGGTTGAACCTTCAAAAAACAGAAAGTTAAGATTTTCCTTAGAGAAGACTGAAGTGCGTTACAGAACCATATACTGATTTTTTTTCAAGTTGAAATAAAAACCAAAGAGACCAACCACCACAAGAACTTACCAACTACTCCAAATACATTTTTAATGTCTGGCACGTACATTGCAAACAAAACAACAGTTGTATTCAGTGCTAAAGTGACAAGGATATGGCAAATCCACGACACGGGAAGATGAGAGGAAAATACCATCAACACAGCTTTCCTTGCCTACACAACACAAAGAGAAACATTGTGTGGGTGAATACATACATACACGTGTACTTTAATCTTACTTCACTTTCATGACATTAGGAATTATATCATTCCAGATGTGAAAGAATATTTTCAAAAGTCAAAATGCTAAAAATTTAGTAATAGTTTATTGCTTTTGTCTTCCTGCAGCATAGAGTTTAATTTATTACTTTATTAAAGCAAGATCTATCACATAGATATTAGTCTTAAGGAATTACTCCTTTTTTTTGGAGGGACAAATGAAGGCCTGGGTGACAGTGCTTTGTCTCTCAGAACATCCTTGGTAGCAAACATCAGTATGTTGCCAACTGATACCTAATCTATACAATGTTTCTATACACACAGTTCTGCATGCACAATTTTTTTAGTTGTAACTGAATGAATCGTCAGTTTTCTATCATGGTATTGATAAACTAAAGTAGGGGTTTTTTTTTGTGAAATAGGTCAATATGTGTTTTTAATTTACAATTAAATTGAGTTTCAAGTATAAGTGTGTTTGTGTGTGGGTGTGTGCATGGGTAGAAAGGAAAAACCAAGTCAGCAAAACTCAATTTAAGAGGGGGGAAAAAAATCAAACTAAACAAACTTTAGAAGCTCTGAATTCTCTAAATTAAAAACAATGCTGTGGGCTAGTTTTAATCTGAAATCTGTCTCAAGAGCACAAATTAGCTTAGTGGTTAGTTGTTATTTTGGAGCTTTCATGGAACATATGCAAATATGTGGTCTTTGATCAATCACTTGACAAGTGAATAAGATACACAAGACTAGATGGGACTCAAATATTGCAGTCTGCAAAGCATTAGTATTCCCAGTGCTCACTGCCAGCTTCAGAACACTTAGGAGTACTTACTGGGAAATGGATTAGAGGGACTGTCAAGAGCACAGCAAACAGGATGGCTACTTTAACAGTCATGATGACCATATCGTGGGGCAGGTACCTGGAGTAACCCCGCAGCAATTCAGAGTCCACTTTGTCTGGAAACAAGGAAAATTAAGTGCTTTGTTAATCATTTTAGGACTAAGATACTTTACAATGGATCCATCTGTTCATGACTAACACAGAGGGCAGGGGGATTCAGACACGCAACACCCTGGCATTAGTGATACACTAAAGCACATAATCTTCAGAAAAATGAAAAAACTTCACGAGGCAAGTCTGGGCAGAGCCTCTGCTGAAGCCAAAGCTGCCTAACAGAGAACATAAAAATATGAAGGAGGCAGCATAAAAAATGATGCAACATGAACCCAACTGTACAGTCAAATTTGTTGTATGTCTCTGAAACAGTCAACACCAGAGTCTCTTGGCTGAACTAGAAGCCAGAAACAAATTAAATTTTGCTAAATTGACTGAATTGCATTTCCTTTTTTTTTTTTTCCCACCAGAAACATTAAGAGAAACGCAAGGTAAAATTTCAAGCTGCAACTCTAATTTAAAGGGAGGAAGAAACTCTGCTGGCATCTGTGCCTTTACTGGCTGTGGGTTGCAATATATTGCTGGATGGCACAGGAAAAGATAAACAGCCTCAGTGGGCCAAAAAGGGATGAATCACTGATGAATTCCTCATCTTTAACTATTGCCCTTTTAAGGTGAAAATTTTCCCTAACTTAACAGCAAAAGTCAGAGAGCTATGAAAGAGGTCTGTTACCCTGACTTTTTTTTTTTGGTTTTGGCATTCCTGCTTTCTTTGGTCTTCAGAATGGACCAAAATTTCCAAAATGCAGTCATCCTGTGAAGTTTCAAATTCACAGAACACAGAAGAAGCCATCTGAACCACAGAAAGAGGAAACATGTCTCATTTCAAAGGAGGACCTCTTCTTTTGTTTTCAATTTAAAATAAAATGTTTTACATTTTCTCAGGCTGGTATTTAAGGAACAGGGAACAGATTCTCTCTATTTAAAGAAGCAAGTTAGTTAAAAAAGACAACCAAAAAGTGAAAAGGAGAAGAAGCATGCAAGGGGAAACAAACAAACAAACAAACAAAACCACCCTGTTACAGACATCCACTGTTGATTCCAGCACTTCAGGCTCTTGAGTCTAAGAATGACTAAAAGAAATCAGGCTTCAGAAAACTAAAAATGTCCCCAGTGCCACAGAATAAAAGGTTACGGTCAAGACAGGGTCTCAGGTAACAGGAAATGGGATGGTTTCCAGGACTACTCTATTTTCCCATCTTTTCCCCCCCACTTCTTATTCAGATTTCACCTGGAGACAGATGGTTATCCTGCACTGCTGCTGAACCCCTCAGAGCTGCCCTCAAAATTGTATCTTCCAACAAACCACATGGAATCACTCAGGAAACAGTAATAGTGGCTGATACACTATTAGGTGCTTCAAGACTCCCCATACAATTATTCAAAGGTTTCTGAGTTTCAAGAGAATATTTTCAGACATACACCTATACTTGGGGGATAAAGGCACAAAATTCCCTCAAAATCTGGAATTATCAGCTGCTGAAAGCCAATATTCTTGGTGCTTCTTCAGACACAATCACATCAGACACAATCCAAAAAATACAAAACACTCTGAAAGGAGAGAATTCTAATCAGAATACTTTTGTCCTGTAAGAATTTTTATTCATTCCAATCAATAAAGATTAGCACGTAATCATCTCATAAAAAGGGTGAGCTTTCAGAAGACATCAGAAGAATCCTTGTAGATGACTGTGCTGCATTTATGTGACAGAATTTGTATGAAACTACTCCACAATCAGCAGGTTGGAGCAAAGCACACAACTCAAATTTACACCAGGACGCACAGAGCCAAATTTCTTGGGAAAAGGCACCCCTCTGTGATGTTATGTGAACAGGACACAAACATTGGTATAAAAAATATACACTCGCCTCCTTGGGCCAAGCTTGGGATGAACCTTTAAAAAAAGGCCACTATGTAGGTAAGGGGTCTGAAATCTCTCTGTGCACTTGGGAAATTTGGCCAAGAGTGTCACACACACAAAGTCATCGGTGTTTAAACTCAACTAAGAAACTGTAACAGAAGTATTTGTAAGTCCAAATGCAGAGTTATTACATTGGTGCTGAAGCACACTGTCACCTAAACTCTACAGCAAATGAAAGATGCTGTAGAGTTTGGTAGGGCAAGTGTCATACCCCACCCACTCTTCTGATTGGTAATAAAAAGGTACATTTACTTCATCAAGCACTATGTCAACAACCTCTCTAAGAAATGTGCACTTCTTGCTCCAGTTCTCGTGTCAAACAGACACATTTCTGGCTCAGGAACATGCAGCACAAATTATTGACAACCAGAAGTATGTGCTGGAAAACCCAGCTCATAGTTTGCCCTGTTAAATTTTTTAAATCCTTCCCTAGTCTTTTGTCATTGCTCTTCACTGCATCCAAGTCACAGAACTAGATGGGCACTTCTCTGATTCAGGCCTTCTCTGTCATTTTTTTTTTCCTGGAGTTCTCTAGTTTGTCTTTACATTACATTTAAACTAAGTTACCATGAAGAAGGCACTTTGTGCAATCCTTTCAAATAAGGCTTTCCACGGGAAAAACATGCTGCAGACCTCCACACCCTCCCAGCATTAGGGCTGGCTTGCTGTGGGTCAAATCCTTCTCAGAAAAGGCAACAGCCTCGGTGCTACTTAGAGACTGCAAATCACAGGGCTATCACAGGGTCAGTAAGTGATAATTCTTGGTAGAAGATAAAGCCTTGGAGCAGACCTTTCAAACCTGTTGGGACAGGCAGATTATTATTGGATCTCAAAATTTCTTACAGAGAACGATAAATCTGTTCCCAGCTTTTAACTGAAAATATTATGCAATCCAAGATACAGTGGCAATCAGTCTAATTGCACAGTGTTAGAGAGCATCAACAGAACATCAGCTACAGTTTAGGAACCAGTATCTTGTCTATCGTTTTAGGGCATAAACCCTGGGAAGTTCAGCTGTGTTACACATTGAGAAGTCAGTGAGACTGTAATACTTGGCAGTGTTGGGCATATTATTAAGTCTTGACAGGAACAAGCTTTCTGAGGATTCAAGTGTATCAATGCCTGCAGCATTTCAGGCAGAAGACATTTATCCTGAACCTTCATTCTAAAGAATACTTGAAGAACACACTTACCATAAAATGTCAGGTACCCAAACAGAGCAGACATAAAGTAAATTAGGAAACTCAGACCAATTCCTGTGACAGTTACATTCTGCATTCTGCTTTTGGACGGACTAAAATGGAGGGGGAAAAAAAAAAAAAAGGAAATTAGTGTTGCTTGATCTGTACTGAGGACAATTAAACACAGCACAATCTACAGAGCACCTTGACTTTCACAAGAAGTATTGTCTTAATTTACAGTCACTGAGTATTTGCTGAGTTCTGTGCTGTCACTAATATTTAGGGGGTTTAGAAGCATCTTTAGATTGGCAATTAGAGGGCCCTTTTCAAGCAGACAACTAACACTGTACCCATCTTGTAGGGAATTTAGACATCCCAGTGTATCTTTTAAATGAAAATTTGGGTTTATATAGGATGATATCTATTCAGAGCAAGGAAGAGTATCTGAGTCAAAAAACCCCACTGCATCAGATATGGCTAAATGCAGATTCAGTTACAGTAATAAAAATTGACTATTAAAGTCAATAATAAATGACCTTTTTTTTCCTCCAGATTGTCCAGACCAGGACAATATACTGACGTGGATGAACCATATTTGCTACTTTTCTCTCCTGTAAAAGTCAGTACACACTAAAACTGTACATTTGCCAAAAAATGAAAGCTACTTAGTTAGCATTGTTTGATGGCCCTGACTTGAAGATTAATTTAGGGAAAATATTACAAAAATGTTATAATTATATTTTAGTATTTCAAGTGTTTTCATACATTACCTTTGGAGCTCACAGTAGATGGGTAAGACTGAGGTGTGGCAGAGAAAAGAGAAGGCCATGGTTGGTATTGCATAAGCACTCTAAAATAGAAGAAAAACATCTTGTAAGTTGTTTGTTATGACTGTTGGTTGGAAAAATATCTGGATGAACTCAGAATTCAATTCAAGTGCTGGAAGTCAGAGGAAATAATTCCACATTAATGGTTTGAGATAAATCCCCACAACACAGAAACCCCACAAAATTGGACCTTTTCAAGTCATATCACTTCAAGTGGTCATAGCTTAGTATTTTATCACCAGGAGAAGTCATGCTTTCTCTAGGCCAAAACCTGCAAGACTCTTTTTTGGCTATACTGAAGCCAAGTGCTTATGTACAAAGAGTAGGATTTTCCCCAGAGTCAGCACATCATTCATTAAATTCCCTAAGAAGTTTCCTAAATTCTAATATCCATAGCGACCTGTCAAACTGCTGATTCCTTCATCCTGACTTCACTATTTTATTACTCCCTGACAAAAATTTTGGATACAGCATGAAATATAACAGAAAATATTAACAGGAAATATAACACTCTTTGGCATCTGAAGGTTTAAGAGAGTTATGTAATTAAAGCTGCAACCACACAATTAGTGGTTTATTACTCAAAAAACTTGTAATAAAAGAGATGAATCATTCAGCATGGCTTGCTGCAAGTGCCAAGTGGAATAAACTGAACAACAGCAAACACTCTTGTGCTGACATAATCAGGCTGATACTGGTAAAGATGTGACACTTTCTACTGATAAAGCCAATTTTAAAAAAGAACTAGAGGTGAGTCCCAAAATTCTTCAAAGCACAAAAGGCCCGAAAAAAGGCCAGAATCTCACAGTAGATGTTTCTGGTCAAAGCACCATTTCTGCTTTGATCTACAGATAACATTTGTCTCATGTGTACATTGCCCAAGCTTTTTTTTTTTTTTTTTTAATTTCCCCTTCTTCTTGTGAGGGTGAGGGTAGATTTTGTTTTTTGCAGATAAATGCAACCATGTCCTTCCTAAATCCCAATACAGGGCTATCCCAGGTTTATTCTTACCTTTTTTCCTTCCTCTTCACCCCACAGCAACTAGGGTTCTACGTGATGCTTCCTCCCCTGCAAGCCCTGATGGGTGGTGACATGATTTAAATGCCACATTAATTAACAAATACCAGAGCTGGCACCCAGTGAGATGCACAAGATTGCAGGAGGCCTGAAGAATTAGCTTCAGGTAAGGAAAAACTAAGGTTAGGTCCAGGCATTGTCAGGAAACCTGTTCTGCCTTGCCAGGAACTAAGAGAGTACATCCAGCCAAGTATCACTGACTTCCAGCTGAGGGCATATTAAGCTGGCTTGATGTGATTGCATCATGAGGCTGACCACTGCTGCATCTGTTAGACTTTATTCTTTGGTCATACTTGAAAACTATTTTCATGAATGTTAACTTGGACAGTCAGCCTTCGTATATAAAAAAAAGTAAGACTGGATAACACTTGGCAGCAGGTATAGGAAATACTTTAGCAGCCTATAACTGGTTTTACAGAGGGACAGCTTACCCTGGATAAGGTTTAAACCCCAATTTTTTAAAAACCGCCACCCCCCTTTAAGTTTGCGTATTGTTAATAGAGATTACCTCTTTTGAAAGATGAAAGAGCTTTGCTTTACAATCCCCAGTAGAATTTGAAACCTGTAAAACATAAACACACACACACACACACAAAAAAGGCATAATGAAAGAATAAGCCCCAGCCACAGACATGAAACTTTTCAGTTTCTGTGATGATTAATAAAAGAAGGAATTTAAATTGCAAGCCATTCTGAAAGAGTTAATGTAAAAAAAGCATTACGGTTTACTAGTAAAATTAGAACTTCAAAACCGAGTGCACTTTACCTGTAAAGCCTCTATGGCACTGCTCAGAGGTAGAGGACAAGGGACTGACCATTTTTTAATCATAACCTGCAAAGACAGCAGACATTTGACGTATGAATGATAACCTAAAAACCAGTTTTCAATTTAGATACACGTAGCTAAAATACCAGCCTGCTGGAACACACAGCAGGGAGCCACACCCACAGTGAATTACCAGGCCTGCCTGGCAGACAGGCCACCAGAAGGAAACTCTGACAGAAGAGCTTGTCAGTCCCATTCCACCCAGCTGCTCACTCGGCACAGCTGGCAGCCTTATGGTGTGGGGATCTGGAGGTGGGGCACTGCAATGGGCTCTGACATGAGCTGAAATACAAGCAGCACTCCCCATCCACTCTCCCTGGGCTCCACACCAAGGGCCTCCCGTACGGAATAGCTGCTGTGTTAGCGATCCCAGGCTCGCACCCTAAGTAGACAAGCCCTAAACAGAGATACAGCAGAGCCTAGGGCTAATCTTGAAAGGCAGAAACATATGGTTTGGACTAGAAAGCAAAGGAAAAACAATAAATGCAATTATTGTCCCAGAATGTCATTGGGCCTTTAGCTACACCCTGCTGGTTTAGGGACTGCCAAGTAACAGGGCTGAAAATCAAAGGGAAATTAAAATAAGAAATGCTACCTCCTTTTTCAGGAGCCCAGTTTAAAATGATAGTTGCGTTGCTCTCCTCACCCTAATTAATTTCCTATTGTAGTTGCCTGGCTTTAGAGGTTATAATTCTTTTGAAGCCTAGAGCAAATAATTAAAAACTTAATTAAAGACTCGGATTCACAAGAAGAATAACATGGAAGGGAGCGCTTCTCCTGGCTCAGAGAACCACATTTTGCTTGCTGCCAAGTGGTGTTTCCCAGAGGATTAGATGCTCCCTCTTGTCACCAGTGCCAGGAGAAGCAAACAAATGTTACCTCCGGACAAAATGTGGGGAAAGGGAACTGCGAGTCCACGGCAGGCTGAGCGCATTGCGGTGATAACACGAGTAGAGCAACTAACTCAAGGTATGGAACTCAGCAGCAGCCTGAAAACGCTGTGAAAATGGATTAGCAAGGGAAATCCTCCAGTCATGTTTCTGACAGTAAACTGGCACTGCTTTCTGCCATTTATTGACTGTCTGAACTGCCTCTCTCTGTGCCATGGGAACCGCACCCTCACACCTGAGGGAGTGAGGACAAGGACATGCTGGGGGTACATCAAGAAGTTCAACTGAAGAGCGAGAAGGGGATAAGGAGGAAAAGGCCAAACACTAAAACATAACTTGGGCCTCTCTGGTATTTAAAGGCATCCAGATGGGGGAAATGCAGGAGAAGGCTCCAAAGTAGCTGGCTTTGTGGAAACTCCATCTAAAGCTGGGATAGGCTTCCTGAGCACTGAAAAGGGGCACGGAGCTGAAGGGCAAGGTTTGGGGAAAGTAAAATGTGCCTGGCAGTGGTGAGGGCAAGGTTTCCTGCCAGCTAAAGAGCAAAGTTATATATAAACATTGTAGAGGGAGGATAAGCCAAGCCAAACCTAAAAAGCTGAACAACGTTTTTCTAAAATAAATGTAATACAGATTAAGAAATGGAAACTAAAAAAAAAAAAAAAGACAAAGTAAAATGCATTAGGTGCATTTAAAATTTATATTTATATTTGCCCACCTGCTTAATTATTCAAATCTGTTTGGGTTTCCAATTGTACTCTAATGAGGTCCCCCCAACAGGAAGAAATTTTTAAGCTGGCAGCACAGCCCAATTACCTGAGCAGTCACACAGGCAGTACAACCTTCCTCTGGAACTTTAAGCCTACTTCATATAAATGTTCTTTTGAGTATAACAAATGTTTGGTTTTAAGTAAAAAAGTTTAAAAAAATAAAGAGAAAGTCTAGTAGTAAGAGGGTATTTTAAACCCCCACTGAAAACACTGCTAAAAAATCAAGTTAGAGGCCCAAAGTATTCTAATATTCTCAGTGATGTTGCCTTTTCATATCCTGCAGAGGGAAAACAGGAACCCCTTTACTCCAGCAGTACTGATAGCACTCAGCAAAAAAGGGGCTGTCTGTGCATAACATCATTCATTACATATGGCAGGTTCCCAATCTGCATCACATTTTGTTCTGGAAACATAAACAAGAGATTTAGAAAAATACCATCAGTAATCATTAACACCTTCGTTGAACAAGCTACCAGTAATGCTGCCTACACACACAAAAATGTGTCTTTACTCTTCACCAGTATTCAACACAGCAAGAGGAGAGGCAGTAAAAGAAGAAGGTTACCAATCATAATTTCTTTTCACTAAGGATTGAAGTCAGGGAAGCCAGATTCAACAATCAGAAATGAAAGTGCTCAGGACCTCACAGAATCTGGCTTTGAGTTAATATGTATTTGTTTATCTCCCAGATCAGCTCATCTCAGTGTTTGCAAATTTTTCCCAGCGAGGACTAGGACCCAGTATGTTGGCTTTAAAGCAGAAGATACTGAAGCTACTAAAGCACAGAGGGGAAATTTGTGAGTTGCCCCAGAGCAAAGCACAGAACAAAGAATTCTCCAGCCCTTTGCTCAGTGCACTCACTGACCAGACTGACCAAGACCTCTCTTTTCTGCAGGCTGCAGTAAAAATGTGGCTTCCTGGCAAAAGGCTGAACAGATGGTGTGCACTTGAAAAGGCACAGAATTACTGTATATGCAAAATATAATTATATCACTTCCATATGAGTAACACAGTTTTCTCCTGGAACAAATTAAAACATATCTGCCACACAGAAATTAACAGTGTGCAAACTAAAACACCATTTCAACAGCACATATCACCCACTTCAAAGCAATTCGATATGAAAACTAAACCACATTTAGTGCTTTTGACTTTCAGTGCCTAAAGAAGTCAGAGAGATTATTCTGTGAAGAGTATTGGTTTTCTTTAAATATCTGTAATGGCTTTTAAAAATTTTGACCTCAATTAGATTTACTGTGGCTGCTCCTTTGTCATTTAACAACAAAGAGTAGACACAGAAATTGAACTATTTCCTAAGAAATCCAGTATTCTGTGCTCCCTCATTAGTACTTTTACCCACCTTTTTGACAGAGAATCAAAACTAAAATCTAGTTTAAATCATCCCAGCTTGATGTGGCTGCACACAAGTCTTCCTTACACATTTGCTTTTTCAGGGGCCAAAATTGCTTTCAAATGCATCCACCCATTACAACAGCTTTCCTCACATTCCCATCGACATCCAGGAACTGAACTGGTTTTAAAGGCCTTGCAATTAGCTTCAGCCAAAGGCCTATGTCAGCACTACAGTTAGTGCTTTTTCTTTTTTTTTCTGTTTTTTTTTTGTCTCTTAAAGATAAATTTTAGGAGAGAGGTCAAAAGTTAAGGTAATTTATAAATATTACAAATGAATTTCCATTAGCTCTGGAGGGGCTGTGGCTGCTCCTCAATGTTCATCTTAAGAAGAATACTTCCCAAGGTCCTACAAACACTGCAACTCTCCAGGGATACCCCAGGGAGATGTTTTGACAGCTTTGAAGTTTGGTTTTATCACATGGTTTCGTTCCTAATGGATTGCCTTGGTCTCCTGGATGGCATGTTTGTTCAACTTGCCTTCAACTCTGTTTATCCCTTTGTAAAACAGGTATTAAATGCAAGTCAATGCAAGCCAGAATGACAGGGGAGAGGGGGAACACTTTGCCAGGCTCCCAAAAAAGATTCCAAGGGATGACAGAGTGAGAGCTGCTCGGTTGTACAACATATTACACATGTGCATTAGCACACTTTTTCCCTGTAAAAAGAAAAATAGTGCAACTTTGAGGCACATTTTCCCTCTTAGATCTGCCTAGCAGGTCTCACTTTCGATATTTGGAAACATCTACCTCACAGGGGCCTTGAGGGGGTGAACATCAGGGTCAAAAGCCCCCATATGGCTCAGAGAAAAGAACTTTTCCTTTCAGCTGGAAAGAAGAATAAGGTCATTGACGTATTAATGAATCTTGTAAACTGCCTTAATGAAGTTCTAGTTTTCTTTGCCTTTTTTTGAACTCTGTCACTCCATTATATATGTAAATTGAATTTATTTGGAGTATATTAAATTTTCTTCTGCACTAGTTGCAGTAAGTAATAGAAGCTAAGAAAACAGAATTCCATTCCTCTGCTTAGTAGGGAAACAAAAATATATGTGCCAGCTCCCTTTGCTGCACTGTCAGCAAAACAAAAATATTGTTACATTTACCAGCCCAAAATATAATTATTTTAAATCTTTTCACATGCTTGGAAGTTCATACCCATTTCTAAGCCTCAGCAAAACAAATGTAATCTGTCCAAGAAAGCACACACTGAACTTGAGGAAAACTCTAAATTAAAGGAACTTGAGGAAAACTCTAAATAAAAACTTAAGGGGGGAGGGGAAGACAATTAATTTCAAAACAGTCTTATGAAAATATTCAAACAACAAGGGGGAAAAAACTGAAAAGATAAGTTGTGCAGAGATTTTTAACTTACCACAAGAGTAAAGTACACCGTAAAGAAAAATGATAAACTACTTGTGTAGCCAAGAAAGCCTGTAAAATAACAGTAAAAATAAAAGAGAATTTATAAGGAAAGTGATCCTAATGTACAGCTAAAGCTTTACATTTTAGGCATGTTTTCTATTATAGTGCTTGGTATCTGGGGCTTAGGACTCAGAATAACAACATTCCAACTGCCTGTCACAGATCATTTATGTAGTTTTGTAGGGCAGAATTAGAACTGGCTTACCACTAATGGCATGCTGTAAGTAAATGCAGCTCTTTAATGTTCTGCTGTAAAGATTTTATTTTAGTATTGCAGACAAAATACTACTGCAACCCAAGTAATAGGTTAACTAGGCAGGGCTGGAAGGCAGAACACACTACAACAACTTAAGTAATCACCAGCACCACCAGCCCCCTGCAAGTTTAAATAAATAAATAACCCATTAAGGTTTTAAAGTCTTCAATCGTAATTGCTACTAAAGTAGAATAATATTCGCTTCTCTCCTTTAATTACTCACCAATTTTAGGAAGAAGGGCAAGAGGAAAAACAATGCAGACTGAAGTAATGAGCAGCAGCAGCCTCCCATCGAGGTACCAAGACCTGTTGGAAAATCTATTTAGGACTGATACAAAGCTGAAGAGTCCTATAAAATACATTCTAATTTAAAACTGTGATCTTAGACAAAATAACCACTAGGACAAGAAAAAGAAATAATTTCCAGTCTCACATGCGATTTACATGAATTTGGATTCCTAGTTTCTATACTGTGATATAAAACAGAGCTCCCAGACAATGAGGGGGCAGAGCATCATCCCAAACTAACCAGCACTGCAATGTTCCACAGGCAAGTGTCTCCACGGATCAGGGGTCTGATGTGTGTCAAGTTATTTCTCAGCAGCACAATATGCAAATCTCTGCCTTGATTCACAGCAATGATCAGAGGGAAGGGGATTTCATACCCTACAGACTTCCAACAGAAGTACTTTTATAGCACACTACACGTATTTTGAATTGCATTCCAGTGAGGTGCATATTTACACTGCTGGAAGAAAACAGCAACATCAATTCCCACTCACTGCTGAGCTTCCCTTCCAGTTTATTACTTCTCCATGACCTTAGTTCCTTACCACTTCCAAGAGGTGTGACACAGAGAGCTAAGCTATCCAACTGATTTGTTTGGAAACACAGTTACATTTTCTGAACATATCAACTTTCCCTTCTTCCCAAGTTTCCCTATAGCTATCACTGTAGCATTCGAGCGACAGAAGAAAACAACACATTAACAAACTTTCAGTGACTTTGAAATTATGTTTCCTGTCCAGAGGTGGTATAAGAAAGCAGGACAATAAAGAGGATGTTCTTCAATTTTGCACAAAGTGATCACTCATTCTTTGCATACATCCACATAAGAATTAAAGGACAAAGAAGATTGAAATGATGATGATGATGATACTGAAATGTGTTATAATATTTAACCATAAAACTATACATAATAAAAAAGCCTTATAGAGGCACGTGAAGTCCTCATGCATTTAAAATCTGTTCGAAGTATCAAAAAATTCCCACCTCCAAACTGAGGAGAGCACAGATGGATAAGCTGTTAAGGAGCAGAAACATCTTGAGAGTGGCTCCCCCGACTTGGCAATAACCATATCCTGTACTGATAAACATCTTGCACATCAGCCTCCGACTTTACTACCTATAAACACCCCGACCTTTGACCTTCCAGTTTATTTAGCCCAGGATATGGTTAGCACCTAATAAACAGGCAGCACCTCAAGTTATCAGAGGGAAAGTACCATAACACCTGTGTTAAAGAAGAATTATCCTACAGGTATATTAACTGCTGTTGTTCATCGTGGACAGCCACTTGTGTTCTGGAAGCGAACAGAGAGATTTCAAGGCTGAGGGCGTCTTCACCACATCGAAACCAAAATGACCATTAGATGACAAAAATCAGTTAAAATACAGCATTCTCCAAAAAGTGTAACATTAGCCTAAGTCTGCTACTGCTACAGTGAAGAAGCAACTTTGCCAAGATTAGCTCCCTGCTGTGGTATTTACCCTTCATGATGTTGTCATTTAGCATCCTCATATTTTTACTTTTTTCTTTCTTTCTTTTTTTTCTTTCTTTTTAGTATGGTGGATGTTCAGATCAGGAGGAACAGCATCATGGCAGTAGGCATAAGGATAATGCACTGTGTGTACATGTGGGACCTCTGTTTCAGTCTCCTGATTCTAAACATGCACCAACCCCACAGCTGCCATCGAGGTTCACAAGCTCAGCAGGACAGAGAGGAAATTATTTCGGTTACTTTACTGTGGGTGAAGGGGGGAAGAGAGAGGAAAATGGCAATGAGGTGATGGGAGGGAAAAACCACAATTTTGTGAACTGCTTAATTTTGGAATATCAATTCTTATATCTAAAAAGACCCCCAAAAAACAGAATAGGGGAAAATTTCCTGGTTATCAAAAAATACATCCATTTTCTACTCAAAGCACTGTTGTAAAAATACACTTATTTTCCAAAGGTAGAATAAATGTTTTGATATTGCCTTTAAAATCAATTTGATCTGCAAATTTAATCCCATACGATAAAAGCGTTCCAAATATGAAATACAGAATATAAATCCTTGACTCTACTGAAAATGCTTTGGCATGCAGATGTTTCTCCTCCCTCCTCCATATTTTAACTAAAAGCAGACATTTATAAATCGCTTTAATTTCATTCCTGAATTCAGCAGAACAAGATATTCATATGTTCTAAATTACGATCTTACTCTCAGTCCATATCAATTATATAACACACAAGCAAGACAACTTAATTGCATCAATCACATCCTCTGACAGGGTCATTAAATGTTAGCAGAGGGCTCACAAATTACAACTTTTTAACACAATCCTCATTTGAAACTATGTTCGTGTCATCCAAACTATGTGGAATTCTTGTTATGCACACAGAAACATCTCCACTTGCAATTAACAAGTGTTCATACAGCATGGGTTTGTTTTCCTTAAAAAGGCTCGAGGATGTGTTAGACTGGCTCCGTGCCTCTCAAACGCACGCACACACCTGCCAACCTTTATCTATAAAAACAATTTAATGCACAAAACATTCTTTAAATGGTTTTCCCAAACGTACGGCTCAGGAGGGTTTATGCATATAAAATATTTTCACAGATAGTTTAGCTGACACTTTTGATACATTCTAACTACAGTTAAAGATAAATTCTGCACCAAATGGAAGCGTACCAGATGCTATAATGACTTAAAAACAGAACAGTTGTGCAACCACATCTGGAAACAAGTTGTCCAGGTAAAGAAGCTGAATCAAACTAGTCAATATTTATGCCCTTTGCATAAATAAGTTGTTGCTCAGGCTTGATATTTGATTACCTATTTTTGCTGAACAATTTCCTACAATTTAAAATGTCTGCTAGGAAAAATGTACACTTAGCATCTGTGGGGAAATCCACAGAAAAGAAAGACTGTGATCCACCATGGCCAGTAATGTGGCAAAAGAAATGAAATATAGATGTGGGCATACAGAGAAGGTCAGCTGTGTGCATGTACCTGGAATACTGCTTGACCACTGCACTGGAAAACCTTGCTTGGACAAGTATTAGAGGAGGGAAATTGTGTCAAATAAACACTGAGCAGTGGAAGAACTCCCGTTAACAGAGGCAGACACTGGGTGAGACCTGGGCTGCCAATCACCACTGGAGCTGTGGCTGGGATTCCTATGGTCAATCTCAGTTCTTTCCAAACGCAGGGCTGAACTTCATTCCCACCTCAAACTGCAATTTCAGTGAAGGAAGAAGCACGTTGGCAGTGCTGACAGTGCACTGAGGATTACACAGCCCAGGTGATCTGTAACAATCAGTTCAGCACTGGAACCTGTCTGTGCCTTCACCAGTGTTCCCATCCAGAAGATCTGAGGTGCATTATCACACAGGCACCTTAATAAAGCAGAGTTTTTCATGCTGCCTTTTCCAGACAGAAAAATCCTTTGAGCAACTTGTGGGACCTCCAGGTTCTACCTACTACAAATTTTCTTAAGCCATTTGTTTCAAAGTGTGTCTTTGCTGGGAAAAGACACTTTGCATGAACAGAGCTGACGTAAAATTAAAACCAGTAGTAAGAGATGTTAAGATACTAAATTTGGGGACAGACAGACTGAAACACACATGCAGCACATACAGCAGCAGCTCAAGGCAACTGTGTATGAAGAGTGGGGTTAATGTATGAACTTGAAGAAGGTCATAGCACCCAAATAAAAAGCTGATTACTACCACAGCCGGAAGAGATACATTAGCAGTCTAAAAATTACATATACACACAAAATATAATAGTTTAAAAACAAAAGAAAAAAGAAAACCAACAGAAACCTTATTAAAACTCTAAGGGCCAAGAGGGCGGAAAGACAGAAAACAAGATTACAGCCACAGTTCATTTCTCAAATTCATTATTCATTATAAAATTCATTATAAAATCTAGAAGTTGTAAGTGAAAAAATATAAAATGAACTAAGGTACCTTTTGACAACCTGATTTCACACTTAAAATTCACCCACAACATTCGGGAATAATACAAGCATTGCACAGCCTTGACACAATTTCAACACATTTCAATCCGGAGAAAGTTTTGAGCTCAAAACATCTGAAAATAGCAATTTGGAAAAACAGCTGTAACCCCATCCAAGATACACTGTTAGGAATGACAGCAGCACTGGAACAACTCAAACAAGGTATTTCAGTGCTGAAGCTGCAGTGTTTGCCTTAGCACAGGCACAGATTCCTTGCGACAGTTCTGATGGAAATGTGAGGGACACACTCCTTGCACACAGCTTTACAGCTCAACTGCAAAGAATCGTTTCTTTACTGGGAGCCAAGTCAAGGAATTATAAACCAAGTCTGGAAACCTGGCATTTTTCCCAAGACAAGTCCAATTACCAGAGCAAGACAACAAAATATTTAAATATAAATGCCTGCCTGTTTTTGGCCTGTGGTTTTGAAATATGTGAAGTGATAACATGACAGCAGTTTAAATGTTTCTCCTCCTCTCCCTCCTGCTTCCCCTTTTAAATTTTTACAGAAGGGAGATTCTTGTAGATGGAGTTTTGCCACTGACTTTAAGGTCGTCTGATGGGAAATGGCTATGAGGAAAGAATCCTGCTCTGTGTGCTGTAGAACACTTGCACTTGCCAAATACATTTCATATTCCAACAACTGCTGTAAATAACTACTTTTTTTTTTTTGCAGATCAGAGGATTTGTCAGCACCCAACTCCTTCAGCAGTCCCAATCCGCTTTTTCCTTCAGGACAAATACAGAGCAGATGACACGAAGCACTTTTCCTTACCCGCTCTCGGCTCCACTCAAGAACCCTGCGACAGCCCCAGGAAGCTCAGACTTCACAATTAACAGATAAGATGACATGGCTGCAAAGAGAAGCAAGGACAGATTTAGCAGAGGAATACCAACATCTCTGGCTGTGACAGCCAGCAGGGCTGAGCCGGCGTGGTTCCGGCTGGAACATCCCGGCTCTGCGTTAGACGCCGCGGCACCAGAACCAGAATTTATTCTCTCACACACTGCCTTTAAAAATAGCTGCAAGTCCTCGAGTGTTGCACTGATGTCAGCTAATGCCTCCAAAGAGACTGTTACAATGTGAGTCTTGGAATAAGGAAAACATAATCCATAGGGCTGAAAGGCAAGACAATATAATACACAGGTCTGACCTTTTACCTGGGAATGCAGACCTACGGTGAGAGACAGAAGACGAGGCTGCAGGACTCCTCCTTGCTCTTCACAAGACATAATTAATGATGAGAGTAAATAATACTTATTTCTATCAGTACAATAGGTTTTTTTAATGACTCTGTTTTTAGTGTTGTTCAACTGCTGTGGTACTAAATAAATACATGACAGAAATCTATATACTAGAATAGGGCTTTAAAGGGATTTTTGTGCCCTGCAAAGTTTGGCCCTCAGAGCTAAGAGGATTATCAGTGACAGACCCCTGCTTCTCATGCTAAACCCACCACCCAGAAGATCCCAGCAACAACATCAAGTGCAAAACATACAAGAACTGCCAATCAGAAGAGAAATTATTAGCTTCTCTTAAAAGAGCATTCACTTGAAATTAAGTACTGTTCAGCAGAAAGCAATGATACAAACACATAAATCCAAAAACTCTTTCACTGTGTCAGTTTTCTGCTTTATTACATAAAATGATCAAAGGCATAAATGGCAGGGTTATTAAATTACAACTTACACTAGTCTGATACCTTCACATGCTGTCCATATCACTTGTTTACGTAAGCAGCAATTGTTATATGAATGAAAAACTAGCAGAAAATCACTCAGAAAAATCAGCTTTACAAACAGCTTCAACAAGTATCAACGCCTACATGAAAATAACTTCCACCCTTCAGCATCCAATAATTTCAGTAACTTGCCAATAAAAGTTTAGTTACATTTAACCCTTGGCAAAAATTTATCTGTTGTGTTCAAATTTTACGGTTCTGTACTCAGTAATTCTGTAGAATTTTACCGTGCCATATTTATTAATGCTTTAAAATGAAAACTTACATTTTGAAAAGGTAAACCAGCAAACTTCCATAAGCTGATATTTGGTTTTTGGATTTTTTTTAAGGAATGTTTTGAACCTTAAAAGAAAAGGAGTGTGGACTCAGACACTGCTGTCCTACAGCAGTTCTTGTTAAATTTTGAAGAAAGGTAATGTGGTCTCTACAAAGAGAGCGAATTCTATTAATACAAAGTGACATCTACCTACCACAAGGCTAAATTAAAATCAATTTGGTAAGTCACTAAATAAGGAAATATTCACTTCTTCATAATTAAAAGTTCTTTTTTTTCCAATACTCAAGTGCATTTCCCTCTTGACACATAGCAGTTGATTGTGCCTGGTGAACTATTTATCTGCTGTCCTGATTTACTCTCCTGTTTGCATACAACAGAATGTAGGTTCAACCACAGAGAAGCTTGTAGCATACATATTTCTAAATCATCAGAATTTGTAAGTAAATTAACACAGTTTCTCACACTAAGCTGCAGGCAGATGAAGATTTCACCCTAATTTGTGGGGAAAAAAAACTAAGAAGGAGAGGAAAACTTTGCTAAATTCTAATTCAACTTTATTTATCCATTATCCATTGTGTATGACACAATACTTTATACACAAGTAAGTCAGAATTTGCATGGATTTATGTCCTTCAGGAAGATTTCAAAACTGGTTCTTTTGCAGTCCCTGCTGCAGAAAGCTTTGAATTAATTTCCAGATCAGATTTCCTCCTAATATGCAATCTGTCACTCTGCCCTTGCATTCCTATTAGCCTCTGGCTAATCATTTGATCACTTATCCTTTGTTGTGCACTTATTCTTTGTTTTTCAGAGGAGTCCTATTTCACTGAATTCCACTCCTAAGGAGGAAGCCAATCCTGCACCAAGAAACTTGCATCTTTCTTCCTTTCTCTGGGCATATGGGAAACAATCTCACATAGTAGGATTTTTTTCCTGCCTCTTTATATTCTCTTTTTTGCTCTACAAGATGAATAATTTTATTCATATAATAATAAATCATTTTATTTCTATCCTGATGCTTAAATAAGAACTGAATCTCATACATAAACCTGAGCAGGATGCCCACAGTAAATACAGTTTAAAAAGCCGAATTTTGCTTTCAGTTCACTTACAAACACAGTTTTAATTCTCCTCAGAGAAGCAGCTCCTTGTAGCTTTACTCAGTGTAAAGTGAGACATTAACCACTGTGTAACTCTGAGACACACCAAAAAAGTGAGCAAAGAACACGGTTTGTTTGGTGTTTTAAAGCTGAAACTAAACCAGGAAAAACTAAAGCAATACAGCAGAATTTTGTCTGTCATATTCCAGGCACTTCATTCCTCAAGTAGGAATAAAGTAGGAATTCCTACTCGGGGAATAAAGTGCTTGGAATACGACAGGCAAAAAGTCCTGGATCCTTTGCTCCAAATAACAGATTGTACTTCACTTCCCCAACACCCACCACGACCGAAGCCACGTCAAGTTACATTGTACAAATTAAACGTCAGCTCTCCTCGGCAGCCCTGATGTGGAACGGAAGGAAGAGATTACACAGCCACGAGACTCAACTGTGACACCAGTGAACACAACAAAGCCCCACCTCGTGCTCTGATTTATTCCACTCTGAAATACTGACAGGAGACATCTATTTTGGGACTGAATGAGACGGGATTCCTGCAGAACAAAGTGTGTGTGCAGGGGCGCAGTCTGAGGCTTCAGCAATATGCAGATGCAGCAAGTCCTGAACTACAGCTAAATGAGCAACCTTCGTATAGCCACTTCCTAATTTTCAGGTCCCAAATTTGCATGTATTATCTTATTTTTAGACAATTTTCAGTAGGCACCAGGAGCTACTCAACGGAGAACTAAGCAGCTCTAAAGTCAACTGGTATTCAGCAAAAATCAAAATTATATTCATAGTTTATTATTCAACAGGCTCCTTGAAAGCAGCAAGAAACTACACTCTTAAAATACATTATCACTTCATCGTGTTCTGAAAACTTGCTATTAGCTCTCTGACAGAGAAAAGAAATATGTTTGATAAATATAAAATACATTTGCTTTACACTTCCATTATTAAAATCTGCAGTGCCACCGTGAGCTGTGACTCTCTAGAAATATACATACCATGCATACATTGTTCAGAATGCCCTTGCTGTGCTACAGTATTGTTCAACACTGAAGATATGTGCCCCTACCTGAAAAAAACATTAGTTGTAGGACAACAGGGAAGCCAAGGTTTTTAAAACTGTCCCCAAAATATCTCCTCTGAGGTAGCCCGATCTTAAAATCAAATACGTGGGTGGTTTTAAGGTTACCAGAAAAAAAAAAAAAAAGTGTAACTTTTTCTTATTGTCCTACCCAAAAAGAGACCAAATGCTGAAGTCCATATAAATTACACCAGAGAATATATATATATTAAATTTACTTGTGGTAAATCCCTTCCAATCATTTAACTTAACAGGCTGACCACCTCTTCTAATCAGTTTTCCTTCATTACCACTGATAATATTAGAGCCCTATAACGATGTTAAGCGCTGTGGAAAAGTGGAAGCGAGCTCCCTTCCAACCTTCCCACAGAAGAAGACAGGGGGCTGGGAAAAAAACCAACTGGATCAATAAAACTACACAGGCTCCACAGCTCCTACTTCCCACAAGGTTTGGGAGTCAAAAACAGACAGAGGAATCTTGATTTTCAGCTGAGCGAACAGCAGGTAAAACAGGGATTCCTCACAAACGCCTATAGACAACTGAGATAAATGAAAGTGCTTGTAACTCTTATCCTCTAAAGAGTTCAGGAAGGAAGATACCACGTTTTCCCAAAACACTGAAAAAGATGAGAGGCTGAACAGCAGAAATAAACACTCCCAGTCCCTGCACACTCCAGCCCACCCGAGTTGGATCCTTCATATCAACTGCACGTGACGAACCCCTGTGGGCTCGTGCCTCCCTCTGCTGATACAGGGGCTGTTTAAAATTGAATCTGTCCTAATCCAAACAACGTGGCAAAGTTCAAAAGGAAAGCAGGGAAGGAGCTCAAGAAAGAAAGTGAAACTAGGGAGTATTTTGGGCAACCTTCCATTTTTCCTGTTAAAGAATAAGAATGGAATAGGAAGTACTTCAGTGTTGCATTGAGCTTCTTCCATGTAATTCCAGTTGTGGAAACATCAGGACTGATGGATGGATGCCACTGAAACACATGAGCCATTTCAGCCCTCACACCATATGGCCTTAGAAGTCTGGTCTTTGGGTTCATTTTGCACTGAATCTCCCACACATTCAATTTTAAGAAGTCTCCCAATACCCTGATGGATTGTTTTTAATATTTCCTCTTAGTGGAAGCTTAAAAAAACCCCAAAACTTGGGATAATCTGTCCGTTTTAAAATACAGATGTAGAACAGAATGTGTGAAAGATGTTTGTTAACATGGAGATGTTCTGAGAAGTGAAAAACGTTGTCAACTTCCTTGCCAGTCTTCATACTGGACACTCATCCCTATGAATTTCTGCTCCCCTGCTTCCTTTTCCTTCTACCTTTATCTTTTACCTGAATTTCTTTGGAACTTACATACGGCAAAAGTAAAAAACAAACAAAAAATCCTTCTTATTCTACAGGGAACACTTGGGCAGAAGATTTATTTTGGTAAATCTTCAGTAGTTTAATTACATGTGTACGTATATGCTAAAAAAAAGGAGAATTTTCCTACACAGTTCATCACATATTCCATTCTGAAGTACAGCTTCAGGTTGGGATTTTGGGTTCTTTTAATTTTTTTTAATATTTTTGTTTTATTTAAAGCAGGCTTAATATTCTTTACAGTATCAAAACTTCCCAGAGCTATTCACTGCAGTAGGAAAACAAAGGAGCATGGGTTATCAATTGTTAAATTAGTACAGGAGCTGACAAACCTGCCCTTAATTAAGGCAGCTCTGCACTGGAAATCCTCACTTTGAATCAGTCAGGATAATTAGGCTTTCAGGTCAAAAGCAAACCGCGCTGTGAAAACAAACATTCGAGTTTGTTTGAAAACAGAATTAGATTTCCCATACTTAAAGGAAGCTCAGTAATTTCTTAAGGTATTAAGGATGCAGGTCTCAGCATGTAACAAGCTGTATTTTATTCTTCCACGATTTGCACCATTCATTTATTTTCAAAGTTGGTTGAGTATTGTTCTCTCTGATCACAAAAAGAAGGGTATTCTCACCCGCCCCCTCATTCTGAAAAAAAATATTTGCTCTGTTTAAATTTGAAACAAATTTTGTAAATACTTTTAGAACTGAATTGCAGAATGAATGAACTCTGAGGGGAAAAAACCAAAAAAGGTAAAAAGACAAAAGAAAATAATTTGCAATAGAAAAATGCCCAATTAACTCAATAAAACAAGGTCTTTAGTCTCTGCACAGCATCTGCAAGCAGTGACTCACAGAAAACACACATATATACATTTGCATGGGGAGGAGAAGGTAAGTTAAATGTTTCATTGTTTAGCTCGCAGGAAAACAAAGGGAAGGGGATGTGGAATACAGCAGGAGAAGGCTGGAGGTTCCCGAGGCGCCGGGCTGCCGGCAGCTCTCCCGGGAAGGCAGCCCAGGGCGTGTGGGGCCGGGCCAGGCCAGCAGATGGTGGTGCTGCTGTTTTTAAGTCCCTGCCTTTCCCGGTGGTTGAGCCTCCCGATTGACTTCGGGAGGTTTGAAAAATACGAACCACCCGAATGTAAATACATATTTAGGGTGTATTGCAGTCACAGCGGGGTCTCTGTGTATTGTCTGTCACCTTGACTGTATTAACAGGCCATAAAATGCAGCTCCAGAACAGCATCGCCCATTGGAACTAATCCGGCAGCTTCCAGTTACTGCCTACAGCGTTCAGGCAGCGCTGAGGATAAAACAGCGCTCCAGGGACATGGAACAATCTTTTTTCCCTCATTACTTTTTCTTAGAAAGAAGAAAAATGGGCACCTTCTGAGGACACGTGAAGTGCAGAATACGGAAACAAAATCGGCAAGCACCAGTTACAGAAATTACGGTGAATTAAATCGTATTTGTACTAGAAAGCAAATAATTCTTTGTAAAATAAAGACAGTTGTCTGGAAAGCTTAATTCCAAAGAGGTTTGGAATCTCGGCACAAGCCGAGGCAGGTGAGTTATGCTGACCCACAGCCTATCTGAAGCAATGGAAAAGAAATAAAACCCTTTGCAGAAACTCCTCACATGGACCCACCCAAGCTATATGTCTGCACCGCTGGTTCTACTGCAGCACTTAATCCCGCTGCTAATAAATTTTAAATAGTTAGACTCCTGTTCTCAGCAGTTTGAGCTGATGTTGGAGGCCCTATCTCCAGCAGTGGTGACCTTGAGCTGATGGCAGCCCACAGCCCTGGGAAGCACGCTGGAAAACTCCGCATGCTTCCTCCTAGACCTCGGCGCTGGAGATTTGTTAGTGTTGGCAACAGGCTGCTCTTGTGCAATACTTCATTGTGTTTGCCTCCATTTTTCCACCAGCTTTGCTAAAATCAGCCTTTCTCTGTCTTTACTACTTATTCTTTAAGATTCATAAAGATTTTCTCTCAGGCATGTGGCCTCCTTTTCAGTCATATCCAGAGAGGATAATTCTAGAAGGAGAAATTACTGTCTTCCTTCCTCCCCTTCAGAAAGCACCTAGGAAGCTCACAGAGCTTTCCTGGCAGGAGAGGGGGAAGGGCTTTGGCCCCCTGTGCCTCATCCATCACTTCCTAGAAGCACAAAGCTATGGAAACAATAGCAGGGACTCCATCCAAATCCAGTCGTTCCTGGGAAGGATGACATGAAGAGCCAGCAGAGCCATAGAACTCAGTGTTTTGGATAGCAGCCTCCCTCCCTCCCCCTGTGCCTCCAGGGCTGCAGCTTCCCAAGGTGCCTCTCTTTGAGGGCACCTGACAGGACCTGGAACCCTTCAAGATCCTCTTCTGCACAGCAGGCAAGAAATGGACATTGGGAAGAGCACTCCACAGAAAGCTGTGGGTGGCAGGAAAGGGTCGGGAGGAGCGGATGGACAAAGTGACAGCCCAGTAGGTGCAATATGATGGTTTCCCTTCCTCATGTCCACCTTACACCCACACACACAACTAACCAGCCCTTTCAGGGCAGTTCACATGTAACCAATCACTACTTATTTACATTAAAGGGCTGCTGGATTGGGCCTAAATGCTGACAAATAGAAAGACAAAAATTAGTAGCACTGGCCCTCCCATTGAACCTTTTGGCTTCCCTTTATTAACAATACCTACATTGCAAGAACAAGAACATACTGATTATAAGGAAAGCAAGGCAAATGTTCTCCAAGTTTAATCACCCTAAGCTGTACATATTCCATAAAGTCTTTAAGACACAGTACTAAAATTACCTGAATTTACATTTGGATATTGCATTATCCTGATGCATCTTTAGTTAATCCTTGGTACTTAAATGGCTTTTGGTATTTGATTTGTGTTACTTGAATCAACATTATAAAGTGTTCCAAGGGATGGTTAAAAATCTGCAGAAAAAGTTGAGGACTCTTGTTAGAGATACATGCTAAATTTCCAAGCATGCACTTAAGTAATTTTTTTTAACCTTTTAAATTCCAAATTTGACCAACCAGTGCTTTCCTACAGCTGTACACATTTTTTTTTTTTTTACTTGGATATCCTGCTAGTAGAAAAATCAACTCCCCTGTATCCTGCCAGTAGAAGAAAAATCAATTCCCCCTATCTACACAAATCCCTAAGTGCATGCAATTAGAATGTCATGTTCAAATTTGCACATTAAGCTTTCTTTTTTTTAAAAAAAGCAAAGATGACAAATTGGAAAACGTAACTATTAAAATGATTACTGAAACGCTCTCTCCACCACAAATTAATGTAAATCACTTCTGCACTTTGATTATTTTTAGAAGGGATCAGACAAAACTGTAAAGAAAGCCCAGAGCAGATGCAGATAGTGACAATAACGCTGGCAGAGTTGCTTATTTTAGCCACAAGGCATCTCTCATTATCTTCTGCTCTCCCATCATTCGTGAAATAAGACACCGTATGATGCAACGTGCCCAGGTCTGATGATGGAAGAGGTAACAAAAAACAATTTTATTTTTAGCCTTACTCTGAAATCAAAGATGTTGACAGAGCCTGGATGCCTGCCCAACAGGCACCGCGCCGCTGGTCCCTTCAGACAGAAAAACAAAGAGAGGGGAACACCTACCAACAGGGACTATGGGCAGAGCCGAAGCTTTACACTTAATCCCAGCATGGATCCCATTCAAGGACAAACCATACTCCATAGTTTCACCACACCCATTTAAAGTCTGCAGAAGGACCAGAAAGACAAGAAAAATTCCCTCCTTTCCATGCAGTCCTTCAAGAGTCAAGGCCCCGAGAAGTGAAGAGAATTATTCAATCTTCCTTATTCTTTTTTAGCAGCCTGTCACCCTGCAGTACAGTCACCCTCAAAGCTGGTTCCTGACACACTGCTGACCTGGGCTGCAGCATCACAGGACACTGCCAAAGATGGCTGTTAAGGAGAGAGAAATCAGACAGCTGGAGCTCTGTTCCCAAACAGAGCTCTAAATACTAAAGAGAAGCTGTGACAGCTCCTTGCAGTGACAGCAAAACACATCTGATGTGTAGGAGAAGGTGCCAGAGGCCCAACTTGCCACCCAGGCCTCCACAGATCACCCCCACAGCCTGGGGCAGGTTTAGGCACTACCAACACCAACAGATCCAAGGCAGGAAAGTCAGTTTTGTCTCTTCAGTGTGTTTGAAAACCAGCCACCCCTGCAAGTAAAGGTAATGGATACATAAAGCATCTCAGTGAAACCTGTTGCCCTTGGAACCAGAACCACCAAACCAGAGTTTTTGAAATCTTCCATCAAAAATGAGGTCACTCAAAATATTTGATAGAAGCATCTCAACTTGCAAACCCCTACTTTTTAATTAGTTTGACAGAAACCCATTGGTTGGCAAACCAGGCCCAACTTGCTGGCAGAGAAGGCCACTGCAGAAGGTGGAATAAGGAGTTTGGTAATATCCAGCATGCACTAGTTTGGGGCTCTAGAGTTACTGAGCTGAATTTTATTAAAAATGACACAGAGAAGGTTATGAACTGCGATGAGAAAGAAATGAGAGTCATATTTCCTTTGACCACAGAGCCTTGTACACGATCCCAGAATCTCCAGAGCCTGCACTGTGTATCCCTCCTTCTCTAGTGCTGTTTATTTAGAGATCCACTCAAATGGGAAAGGAAATTAAAAGATTTGTTCATTGCTACAGAATATCCTCTAAAACCTGTATGAATAAATAGTCCTTAATCTTGGAATTAATATGGTCACTCCTGCCTAAAATTAATGCTTGGATTTTTACAGCCATTTCAAATGGGCAGCTTTTACTATTGGAACTTTCAGTATACAAAAATATTCCAAGTCCATCATGATAGAAGTTACTTGGTCTAGTTCTAGGTGTCTATATAGTGACAAAAACCAGCAATCACTGCATTGTCTGGACTTGACAGGTAATCCTAAAGGAAAGAACAGCACCAGAATGCTGTTTCCTTCTTTTGATGTACACAAACATATGTATCTTCTTGGTGGCAGGGGACAGGAAACCAGGTAGTGTCATTTTATTAAGCCATGCACCAAGGAAGACAAAATAAGAATAGTGTAAGAGGACAGCCCAGCATATGTCAACATATCAGCCCACATGAACTAAGTTGGGAAGATAAACAACTCCCCCAAATAACAAGGTATTGAACTAGCAGGGGAAAAAAAAAAAAGCTCCCATTAATGCAGAACATATGAAACATCAGAGCTAAGTAAACATTCAGTTGTTACACAAATCACTAAAATGCATAGGTAGGTTCCAACAGCAAAACCCAAAACATATGATCTGATAAAGTGCAGCTACCAGAAACAAATGTACAGAACAGAGGAGCGGGGATGCTGCTTCCTCAGCCCCTTCCAACCAGCAGTGCCAGCTATAATGGATGTGCTCCACATCCTGGGATGCAGCAAGAGGCACACAACCCAACCCCCATAATTCCCCCCATCTACCCCATGACTACAGCCCCTCTGCTTAGCATGATCACATAAGCCTTTCCTTTAAGTGTTCTGTCCTCTGAAGAGCACTTTAATTTCATGATTGCCTTTGGTGTCTGTGGGGCTGTGTAGCCTGTAGGGGTTACACTCCACACAGTTAATATTGAGCATCTGAAGTTTCTTACCTCCAATATTCTGGATAATTATTGTAGTTGCAACCAGGACCTATAAAAAAAAAATTGATTTCTTTAGAAAGGGTAAGGGTAACTAAAATCGTATGTCCCCAGCAGTCATAAAACACATGTGCATCATCTTAACCAGACCAGATGTGGCAGCGATAACTAGTCCTGAGAGGAAGGGCATCTTCTCCTTAGTCAAGAGTTTAACACATGGAAACCAACACCATCTGAAAGCAAAAAAGTCCTCCCTGAAAATCTGAGATGACAGAGCAAGAATAGTAACTCAGTGAAGCCTGATCTGCAGAAGATCGGGGTTTTAAATCACTGAAAACATATAAGTGCATCCTTACTGATATCAGGTGAATAGAAATGAAAATGATCATTTAGCACTGAAAAGACAGACAGAAGAGATTTGTACAAGCTCAAGTGCACTTCCTCACTCCAAAAATTTGAGTATTTTTAACTGTCAGGGATGTCATTGCTCTTTTAAACTTGTAAACCAGACAGACTTTTCTTTGGTGTTTGTGATTATTCATACTGGGAGCAAAAAAATGATCACAGGCTACTAAAATGCTGAATCCAAAAGAAAATTAACTACTAACTGAAAAAAACCTAAAAACAGCTATAAAGTTTTCCCAGTGTTTTCTTCTCAGTTCAGTTCTAAAATACCACGATCACCTAGTGCAGTTTTTATTTTTACCCACTGCTCTTCTTGATGTAACAGGACATTCCTAAATGAGTGGTACCATTATGTCAACTTGGAAAAAAATTAAGCCACAGATGTGAGAGTGAGAACAAAAACAAACCTGTACTTCTGAATAAAATCTGAAAACAGAGTTGCCATTTTTTTCAGCTGATCAGCCAGAAAATCGTTTCAGATTTTAAATGAATTCAAAGTCCGTTCAAAAGTCACCAAGGGAAGGAAAAAACCCCAAAAGTATGGTATCTTGGAGTCTGCCATACATGGAAACAAATACTTCACGCCTTTGGAAAGGGAGAATCAGCAGTTTTCCAAAGGCAGAAAATTTCCATCCTCACAAATCTCAGAAAAAATATGTTTGAAAGGAAATCACCGTAAGGTCGAGTAACTGCTCTACTTCAAGAGTAATTAACCAGCCAGTAATTAGTCAGCCTAAGCTGTCAGTTCAAGCAAAATCCTACAGTGGTCTGACTGCATCATTCCCTCATGAGTGAGAAAAAAGCAAAAGAAAAAAGGCTCTGTCTGACTGAAGTGAGAATTGTTCAGGGACAGATTTGAATTCAGAATGGTTGTGGTGAAACCAGAAAAGCCTAAAAATCAACCAGATCCGTTAAAAGCAAAGCACTCGGGAAGATCTCAAAAATATGACTTAGAGTTATTAGACTGCAAATAGGGAAAATAGTCTGACATAACACAATCAGAAATAGCAAATTTTAAGAAAGTTGTATAAATATCAAAGATCCTTCAAGAGAAAAAGATAAGTGTTCCAGAAAAATGTTCATTAGGAAAACTGGGTGAACTTTGGTTAATTATTTTATCGAAACAACAGTTTCCCAACCTAAAAATAATCCAGTGGTCTCTATGCACACTGAAAATAAAAGACCAGATAATTTTTAACACAAAGTATTTAAACTGAGAATTATGAATAAGTATATTGGGGAGAATAAAAAAACCTTACTGACATTGGCTACATAGTGAAGCTGTGAAATTTTGTCATTTAAGCTTTTAAATAAGAGATTAGACAAACATTTGCCAAGAATGGTTTATGTATGTTCACCCTGGGTTCAGGGCAAAGGCAAACTAAGTCACATTTTAGTTTGTCCTTAAGATCTAAATTTCTGTGAGTTTTGCAAGCAGTGGCTTATTGGTTAATGTGTACAGAACAGCTCCAGTAAAAAATAACCTTATTTCATACCTTGCTAATATCAAGGTTTATTATCTCTTGAGGTTGATCACTTCAGAACTTTGATCAATAAATATTGATCCTCAGACTACACTCGTATCTGCTTATTCATGCTAATGGAAGTCTCATAAACCCCTGACAGCTCAGGTTTAATTCTCAGTTACATTAAGACATAAGAAATCAAGACTCCAGCCTGATGAGCAAAACTAATTTTAAAAAAATTTACATTGTTTCAGTAAAATATTAAAATCATACTTCTGTGTGGTAAAACCTGCTTTTAGTTACTGAAACACAGAGCATAGAATTCATAAGTGTTCAGTACTCATAGGCAATATTTCCTGTGCACCCAGTATTACTGGATAACACTGTCTATTAGAAAAAACACATCCAGTACATACCTAAAAAAGCACAGTTAACATTTTGATTACTTTTATACCAGAAATGGTTACAGTTTGCTGGTGGGTTTGTTGGTTTTTTTCTGTTTGTTTGTTTGGGGGTTTCTGTTGGTGTTTTTTTTTAATCATGAAACAGCACGTAAGAAACATTCACATGAAGGGCTTATTAAACAAAACAAAAAAAAACCCAACGTGCATGAAACATACTCTTAATTGTTCCCACTGTGGAAATTGCATGAAAGACAATCCCTTACCTTAGATCCCTACGAAATGCTGGGAATCCCTTACCTGTCCCTCAGCAGTTTCCAGCCGAGGCACGAGGGGACCGTAACAAACCTGAGCCTGAGCCCTGAGCCCACTGGACAACAACACCAGGGAGCACATTTGTACTCACAGCTAAAAATGAACACACTGGCAGCAGAGCAGCACAAACCCTGGCATTTAAGGAGGGTCTATTTTACATTTAACTGAAGTTTGGGCTTCCACGATCCAGACACACGAACTGAAACCTCGTGGAAAAGCTTCAGGCTGTAACAGAATTTCCAGCACACTGAGGCATCAGTAATTATTAGACAACTTATTTCATCTATACTTTTTTACTTTTTATGCAAGGAACAGCTGCGTATCAGAAGCATGAGACCAAGGAGGACAAGAGAGGTAAAAATAAATACTCACCTTTCCAGTTGATCCAAAGGCAAACAGGCCGAGGTCTTCATAAGAAGTGGCAGCTGTTAGTCAGGGGGAAAAAAAAAAAGCTAAAATATTTCTAACTTCAAAATTGCTCTAAAGCTTTATCTTTGCCTTTTTCCTCCTTTTTAAATTAACATAACTCAGGTCAAAAGAGGATTCTATAGTATCTTTTATTTACAAAATAGCTTTTATATATGCCTGTACTCCTGCTATAAAATACAGCTCTGTACTCAAACACTCAGAGACTCTACAGAAACTCAATTTAATATTTAAAGTACTAGAATTTTAAAAATAACAGTAATACATTAACGACAAATTGCCTTCTTCCAAAGACTTTTTCCACAGGTGAAGAACTATGAAATTGGCCTCAAGAATTAGATATATTTCCATATTGTATTTCTTAAAAGAGCACACTTTTTCTTCTAAATAAAGATGACAACAAAGGATAAATTTTCATCTTTCTACAAATATAAACACCACCGTCTGGCTTTTAAAACTCAGGCACTATTTATTTTCAAGAGAGCTGAAGGTAAACACCTTCTTTAGTTGAAATCTATTATTAAAAAAAAAAAAAAAACAAAAAAAAAACCAAACCAAAACAACAGCAAAGCAAAAGCCAGAAGAGAACAAAAATCCTGCCCTTACCTGCACCCAACTTACATAATGACATTAAACCAGCCTGTGGTTTCTTGTGTAATTTTGCTGGGCTTTAGCTGAAGCTCACTTCTAATAGTGCTGGTAACTCAAAGCAATCCCTTCTCAGAGAGAAGGAAGTCATATTAAAGCCTTTCATTGTTACTCTGTATTTCGTTATTGGAAACTCAAGTGATACCAAAAAGATGAAAGTTCCCTGAAAAAAACCACTCACTGTCTCGGGATATAATGAAACAGCCCCACAGCTGTAAATGCCTCAGAGGGTAAAAATTAATCTCAAACCCACGTAATTTCACTGTCACAACCCTTGGTTTCTCTTCCTTGGTTCTGTTTGGTAAAATACTGCTCCTACTCCTGTCACATCTTAATTTAGGGCCCAGCCCTGCAACTTGAGCTGCTGGGGCAGCCCTTCACACCTGAGTGAAGCCCCGCTGCAGTGACACGGGACACGGGAGACACACAGATCAGGTGACAGGACTGGAGCCTCACACTCCCAGCTGCCCAAGATTAGGTGGTTTTATTTCACTGAAGTTCTGCACACAATCAGATCCATGGGGGAAAACAAAACAAAAAAGTAACATCAAAACGAAGCCCAAACCTAACAAAACTTGATTAATTTTCTCGCATGATTTTCCTCAGTTTCACTGCTGCTCTACTACTGACACCAACACACTACAAAAATAAATAAGAGATTAATTTTAAATAAAATTGAATGAGCCAGAGTCAGCTCTCAGCATAAATCTGCCTTATCTCCTAAACCTCCTGTTACACTAATATGAGTTGTACACAAATACAATTAAACAAGAAATACGTCTTACTAAATTTTATCCTGCATTTTTCTTATTTCTATTAAAAAAGTTGTTGATCATAAGGAAAAAAAAAGGCATTTTAGGCAGCCATCTTTGATGGCATCAAAAAATAAAAATCAGTAAAAATAAAAATGTTAAACATATTTAAAGAGCAAGTTGTTTGTACCACATGGCAACAAACACACAGCACACACGTACAGGGAGTTATCAGCAAAAAGAACTGACATTTTTTCACACAATTCCAAAACAGCAATAATGAAGCCATAGAATATTTTCTGTTTCTGCACTCAGTGTAGTCCTGCGAACACTGGGAACCCCTAACACTTAAGCTCATTACTTTTGTAATTTGATTTCAAGAATATATGGACAGAAACATTAGGCACAATTTCTATAAATAAGCTCTGCCTGACTGGCTTCATTTTTATCATGTCATTAATACTCCATGGAAATTATCTCTTTAAATGTGAAGTGAAACTGGCAATTAAAGCACCAGCAATATTTGTGACTCACTCACAAAACGAAGAAAGAAAAAAAAAAGCCACAAAACTTCGAAGTACATCCCACTTAAATTCCCAATTCCTCTGCTTTACAGAGCAAGTTTAGCCTTTATCAGCCCAAAACAACACAGGTTGTACTGAATTAACACCCTGAGAAAACACTGACTAAACTAATCCCAGCACAACACTTGACACTTGGGAATTTTTTTTTTTTGCTAAGCTTTTTGGTCCACATAAATCACTGGATTTTTGTCAAAGTCCAGACCAACATAAAGAAGTGTCTTTAGTTATTCAGTTATTTTTAAACTGCAACTAAAATGCCTGTGCTTAGTAAATCCTGGTCTCTGTTTAAAATGGAATTACCTTCTGAAAAGGAAGCTCTAAAAATGTATTTTGTAAGTCAGCTCTTTCCTAGTGAACAGTTTGCAAACACTTTCAAAGGTTTTTCTTCAGCCCCCTTTAAACTTTTCTAGCTCGTTTTTCAATATAAAAATACTAACATTTCTTTCCAGTTTGTTGCCACGGATTAAGCTTAATACTATAACACTGTTCACAAATGAATGTGGATTTTTTTAAAGGAAAACATTTAATTACCTTCTTTGAAATCCAACATGTACACAGACTTTACTTTGTCAAGGGACAACAGGTCATATTTCCCACTTTTTAAAGACAATGTTCAAAGGAAAAATTCAGAATTCTATCTAACATCTAACTACTTCAATAACTGAGAGGAGTTATAGGAAATATAATCTCAGACCTTATTAAAAACAAAAGAAAATACAGAAGGTCATAAATCCAGCAAACTTATCCAGACACAGTTCTGGTGCTACTCCTACTTGTCAGCATTGGGTGATAATTAATTATTAACTGTAAAGTGCTTTTTTCAGACAAGAAATACTTCATCCTGTCACTTCAGTGGTGCTCCTTGCTTTCCACTATCTGCATTTTAAAAATGCTTTCTTGAAGTGGACTGTTGCTTTGGACAACATTCTCACATATTAGGTGTCCAAGTTTATAATATGCAAACTCTTATTACTTCAAACAACTTAAATCCTTAGTTTTCCCCTCTGACCAGAATTCTGGCACAAGGAACTCTGTAATTATTATTATATTGTTACTATTATTATTTAATTATTATTTTACCATTTACAACTTAATATTACTTAGTGCCTATGTAATACAGAACTTTTCAGCCTGAAAGAAGAGGCAAAAATTTGCCATTCAAAATTACCTCAAATCCACCCTTTTTTTGCTTCTCATGTACATTTCTACCTACTTTCTTCAGGTTCTGATTCCTTTCTAATAAGCAGAGCTCCAAGAGGAGAAAAGCATTACCAAAGACTTAATCCCAAATAATTAAGCAGCCAAAAGTATCAACCATAAAAGTAACCCTACCTCTGAGGAGTGTTTTTTAAGAATGTGTGAAGAAGATCACTGGACAGGTGAGGACAGGAGCAGCAGATCTAAGAAGAATCAGGAAGCAATCATCTGAGAGGCCAAAGGCAGCTAAAGAAAACAAAGCCAAGGAGGAAAGAAGCGGAAGCTTTCTCCCACCACCTTTGAAAAGAGAGGAAAACAGATGAGAGGGAAACAATAACCAGGTGACTGGAAAAGATGGAGACTTCCTGCTGTAACGTGATCTTTGTGTACAAGAACCCAGGGAACCAGTTGTTTCAGTGACAGCTAAAGGAAGCAAGAATTAAAACATTAGCAGATTTGTTTGCATTTGAGCATTCCCAAAGCAGGGCAATTCCCAAGGACTGGAACGTGACTTCTCATTCAGCATCAAGAATGCCATAAAACCCTGCATCTGTAACACACCACGACAATTACGATACTCCAACATGATTACAAAACCTGAAAGGTATCCATTTCAAACCAGGAACAAAATACATATGTCACACAAAATACATACATTACACATACAGAAGAATTAAAGGCTGCTATTTTATTGCTCCAAAGCCTTCACTGGAGGCAGCAGCACACACTGATGTAGCATGGTCCAGGCAGCACCAAAATAATTTCACCACAAAAATACAGGATCTGTATATTAGGAAAGATGAGAGAGGCTTTTTGGAAAAAAAAAAATTAAAACTGAAAATTCAGAAACCAGACAGTTCGGCACTGACTGCTCAGAAGAAGTCTCAAAATAATTTTTTTAAATGGCAAATAATAGTAACTAAAAACATTAAATATTTCAAGACCAGTGAGGCAGGTACAGCTACCTGTTAACATGCTGTTAATTGCAGTCATTGCACATCAGTATCACACATTCTGTGATAGAGCTGAGGAAATACTTCAGAGCTCACTGTTAGATAAATCCTTTTCACTTACCAGTCTGAGTGCACATACTGAGCAGAAGAAACACAGAGTAAGATGCAAGGCTGGCAACAATCAGCAGCAAGATACTAAAAACCACAAAATAGTCACAATTAAAGCACTTTTACAGCACAATGCACTTTCTAGCTTTAAAAATGCTGCTTTTGCAAGAATTAATCTACCACAAGATGAGATTTCCTCATTTTGTGGCCGGTATCTGCTGACTATGGTTTATGTGGTTCCAGACATTCCCAACACTTGTGAAGTTCCCCTGTTCCTTATATTGTTCACTAAGAACATCACACACTATACAGGACAAAGGCCTGATATATGGATTACAAAAGAGACATAAACATGGGAGTTTTTGTGTGCACATACACACAGACAAACACACACCTTCCAATGAAGTGGAACCAACACTCAGAAAATGGTAAAAGTGACAACTGTGGTGACTTTGGCCCCGTTATCCACAGGTCAGCAAGCACAACACTCAGAAGTACAAACAAAAGCACAAGCTGATTCACAATTCTCAGACACATATCCATCCTACTCCAGAAGGCCCATTCCTGGAACTAAAGGAGATTAAGAGCTTTGAAAGGAAACTGTCAATATATCAGGAGTAATGGCCAAGAAATTGCCACCATGTGGCAATTTAATGCAACGTCTGGGCAGGGCTTATGTCAGGCCAGATCTGAATGACTAAACCAAAGAGGGAAGATCTTACTCAACAATTCTGAAAAGCACATGCTATTTATTTCTTCCTCAGATTTATTTGCACAGCAGTCTCAGTAATCAAGTTTTGTTCCATTTAAAACTACAAGCTGAGTTTAAGAATGAGGATATGTAAAAACTGAAAACTTACCTAAAGCCCAGGATCCCTGTGTTGGCCATAGCATAGGATAAGCCAAGTATCCCACTGCCCATGATTGCATTCATTAGGTTGAACACTGAGAAAGCAAAGGAGCAACCACGACTTGAAGAACTCTGTGAAAAGGCCCAGAAAAAGAAGTACAATTAATGCTAGAGGTGTTTTGGTCTTTCATAGGAGGCAATTTAAGGGAGGGGGCCACAGTCAACTTTTCCTTCTTTAATCCAAATCAAGAAAATCTCATTTCTCACTCTAAGACCACGCAAACCCTTGCTGCACACACAACGACACGATGCTGCCCCGCAGGCATCCCAAATGCCCACAACCTTTGAGTACAGTGATAGTAGAGTGCAAAATAAGATTTATGGCTCGGAGCAGGCTCTCCCTGCGTGGGCACACGGCAGCGCTTCCAAGCGCTCAGCACTCACAGAACCAACGGGATCCGGAGGAGAACCAAAGGGACCAAGAGCAACGGCTCAGCCCCTGCTTTCCCCAGGTGTCACCCCCGGAGCCGCCCCACACAGCCCCGTCCCTCCCGACCTTTGAGCCCGCGCTCCCCGAGCTCCCCTCACACCGCACCCAGCGCGGCCGCGCAGACCCCTCGGGGCGCTCCCTCCCCACCGCCCCTCACACGCACGCTGCCCGCCGGCGGCGGCGGCAGCAGCGGGGCGGACACCCCGTCCTCGTCCTCCTCCTCCTCCTCGTCGTCCTCCTCGTCCTGCAGGCGGGCGGACAGGTACCACCCGCGGGCGGGCAGGGGCCGGGCGCCGCGGGACCCCCAGGGCGGCGCCGCCGCCATCGCCCCCCGAGCACAGAGCGCTCTGAGGGGCGCGCCGGGGGCGGGGCGGGGCCACTGTTTGGGCGTGGTTAATTTTAGGGGGCGTGGCCACCGCGCCCCCCCACCGCCCGCCCCTTTTGGGCAGCGCTGAGGGGGCGCGGCCACAAGGGAGGGGCGTGGCCAACGCTCTGGCTCCGCCCCCCTCGGCGCGGCGGCGATGACGTGCGCGCGCGGCGCGCGGGGCCCGGCATGAGGTGAGGGCGGGGGGCGGGAGAAGAGGAGCGGGAGGGATTTCCCTGAGGGAAGAACGGGATAAACCGGGATGGCGGCGGTGAGGGAGAGGCCCGGTCTGTCCACCTGGGAAGGTGGTGCAGTGGTCTCCAGCCAGAGTTCAGCGCGGTGGCGGTGGCGGGAGGTGGGGTTATCCAGAAGCGACAGGATGAGAGGACTTGGCCTTAAGCTGCGCCAGGGGACGTTTAGGTTGGACGTCAGGAGGAATTACTCCATAGAAGGGCTGATGAGGCATCGGAATGGGCTGCCCAGGGAGGTGGGGGACTCTCCATCCCAGGAGGTGTTTAAGGAGAGACTGGACGTGGCACTCGGCGCCATGGTCTGGTTGACACGGTGGTGTTGGGGCACAGGTTGGACTCGGTGATCCCACAGGTCTTTTCCAGCATAATTGATGCTGTGATTCTGAAGTACTGATTCAATAGTTTCCGTCTAGGGAGAAGGCAAATGCCCTTGGAGAAGCACAGGGATGCTCAGGCCTCTGGATGAGGGATTTCTCCCGCACAGCAGACATGAGGAGTGCAGTGTTTAATTTCTGAGTCAGCAGGCTTTGCCAAAAGCCTGGCTTAGGGAAATGGGCTGGCTGGGAGTGTAGGGAGTCCCAGGGTGGAGCTGGGATCTGGGAGGATGGAAGCAGGAAACCCAACCAAGCTTTGCCAGGGTTTGGCACAGCAGCTTTGGGAAGGAGAGACTGCACAGCCTAGAACCCTGAAGGAGGGCAGTGGCTGAGGGAGGCAGGAGAACCAGTTTCCTTTCAGAGCTGGTTTGTGTCTCTCCTATCAACCCCCAATCTCAAAACAAGCTTCCCAAGAAGTCAGGAGAAATGCCAGCCTTGAGCACCACCTAAACCTGCCTTGGAGCAGAAAATTGGGTCCTTTTGGACTGCCTCTAGTGGAGGAAACCATTTAGAGAAGGGTAAAGCCACTTTTGAAGTTCCCCATCCCATGAATGAACTGTGGAGTGGGGCTTGGTCGCTGGAAGAGCCATTACTAATGCTCCCCTGCATCTTATAGGGAATACTAGATGTAATTAATGATCTTGCTGGCATGCAGCCCATGGAGCAAAGACACTGTGGAGCGTGTAACACCTTACACTGGGGTCTGGGAGGCAGAAATCACCAAGGAGTGATCATGGCCACTATTGCTAAAAACTGTTTTCTAGCAACCACTGCTTGGTAATTAATTTTATCAGACACAGAACGGAATCCAACAGTGGGATCAAGACAGTAGAAATCTTTCCATTTGGCTTACTGGGATTAATATCACATTTATTAGAACAAGGAGAGGTCACTGGTTTTTGGCAGGAGGAGATTATATCGCTGCTTGAAGTTAGCTGGTGTTTAAGTCTAAAAACACATTTGCAAAATAACAGACATTTGCAGTATATATTTTATAATAAAGAGCTTTACTAAACTATTGTGGATTGTTTGGTACAGATGGAAATTCTGGTTTAAGAGAACAGCAAATCCATGTGATTTGCAGCCTCTTTAATGGAATGATTACATAATGTCTATAAAGTGAATAATTTCTCTTCTAGGACTTTGTGGAGATTTGGATACTCTGCCAGACTACTGAAAACTAATCATTTTAGGACAGCTGCATCGAATTCATCATTTCCAGCAGTTTGGATGCTGTTGGCACAATATTCTGGCAGAATACCTGGGCCCTTTGTAGTAGCAAAAAAACCCACTTTCTCCACAATGCCTGAAACCGTGGAGGATAAAGCTGATCCAGAACTGTATTCACCACATCCCAGAGTGCGTGGGATGACACTGCTCAACAGAGAGGCTTTTAAAAGGACAGTTGTTGTTCCAGCTGTTAAAGTCAAGAAAGAAATTGTAAATAGTTTGCTGAAATCCCTGAAGCAGTCGGTCCTGCAGCGTCCCGGTCTGAAGCGAGTGGTTGAGGATCCAGAAGATGAGGACAGTAGACTTGTTATCCTGGATCCTCACAAAGTACCAGGATTCTCACTGGGAGAATCAGAGCAGCAGGTGCTGAAACAGCTCAGTGTTGATCCTGAGGTGTCCAGGTATAACCTGGAGCTGACCTACGAGAACTTCAAGTCGGAGGAGATCCTGCGAGCGGTGCTTCCTGAGGGTCAGGAGGTCACCTCTGGGTTTAGCCGTGTTGGCCACATAGCTCATCTGAACCTCAGGGACCACCAGCTGCCCTACAGACATTTGATTGGTAGGTAAAACTGCTCCTCTCAAAAAAAGTAATTTGTATATTTTGTATATTTCCAAAAATATGTTTTAAAAAGCATCACTTGCACAAAGAAAACTTCTGATGGCTTTTTATTTTGGCTTTAAGTAGCCCTAGAGTTCTCTCCTCTCCCTGCACTGAGCACTGGCTCAGGGTGAAGTGTGTGCCTCAGAAAGGTGTCACAGCTGCAACCCTGAGTCAGTAGAGGGAGGTTGTTCCAACACACACTTACTTTTGTTATTTTCAACTGTGAACAGCAGGTTTGTTGTGGTTGGTGTAGAACATTAAGAGGTTGTGGTCCTGTAACCAGAATATCTTTTGCCCTCTCTTTCAGGCCAGGTTATAATTGACAAGAATCCAGGAATCACCTGTGCAGTGAATAAAACCAGTATCATTGACAGCACGTACAGGAATTTTGAAATGGAAGTGCTCGCTGGAGAGAGCAACCTGGTAACCAAGGTACAGGGCTTTTCCCCCTGGTATTTTAATTAAAATATGCTAAAACCCAAAGGCATCTTCTGGAAAGAAGTGATGCAGGGATGCTATTGAGACCACTCCTTTGCTCAGTGCCTTTCCTGACATCTGTCTGAGCATCAGGGTTGGCTGTTACTTCTGCATTCCTTCATCCTGGTCTGCCAAGGGCAAACTCAGCCACAGGGATCATGAAGACGTGTATTCTTTCAAGTACACAGCTTAGATTTAGTGCTGTGTAAAAGCAGCTGCAGTAAAGGTTTCTTACAGAGATACTAATGACAAACTTGTACTGGGGGATGGTTCTCAAAGCCAAAATATTCAGTGGACTTGATCTAAGAAAGTGCAGTTTTATAATATCTTCAAGCCTTGTACGGTGGCTGGTGTAGAACCTAAGAGTGTGTTTTCAATCTGATTGGCTTTGCAACTTAGGCAACATTTTGCCTTTTTTCCCCTTTCTGACAGCAGCAAGACAAACCTCCTCCCTCATCTGTCCTGACATTTATCAGGTGCAGTCAGTGTGTGACGGCCACGCATCCTTCGTGTGGGGTTTCTTGTCTGGAGCTGGAAACTTGGCCACGGCTCCCACGAAAATATCTTCCCTATCTGCTAGCAGTTTTATACTTTCAGAAGAGAGGACATTAGATTACCAAATAAAAAAGGTTGAATATCTTGGTGGAACATCCTGTACATGCACAGAGAAGGCAATTGAATTGTCAAGGCAGCAGAAGCAGCGGAGATCAAACATTGTGCAGGTGGTGTTACCGTACACCTGGCACACCATGGAGCTGCACCCAGCACTGCAGATACGCTTCAGGGTGTTTCTTGCTGGCAAAGCAAACGATGGGGTGATTTGGATCTGAAGATACTGTGCTTTGGAGTCACACAATTCCAGTGTGGTGGTGCAAAGAGAGTATTATCTTGCATCCCATTCTCGTCTGAATAAATAGTGTTTCTTTTCAGGTCTGTTCTTAAGATAGTGGTCATTCCAAAGTTTGGGTTTGGATCAGTTTGCAGACTCTGTCACCTTGAGAGATGAAATACAGTATTTTTCAAGCTGCAGAACTGGCTCCCAGTGGCTTTGACTTTGGCTGAGGGTTCCTGTTCTTGTGCCGTATCCTTCTCAGATGCTTATTTACTGTGTGGACTCCTCTAAGGAGGGCTTGAGGCATCTTCCCAAGGTCTGCTTTCAATAAAGGAGTTGTCAGTCAGCCACAAAGCTCTTGAAAGGCCTCTTTTTTTTTTTTAATGGTCATTTTAAGTTGCTGCTTTGTTTCCACCTGATGATTCAGACAGGCGTGAGTCAGTCATCGGGATTGACAGTGGGAAGTTCCTCATGGCAGTTCCTGATGAGTTGGATCTTGTTTTACAAGGTTCCTGTGCTCTACCAGTGGGGCAAATGTTGATGTACACGTTACCTTTTGACAAGGCACCCTGGTTTTTAGCTGTCTGAATTACTGATAGTGCTTAAACCTGCCTGGCAGTTAAACACAGAAAATGTTTTGGACTTCCAGGTCAAAGAAAACAACATTGCCTATGAACTGGACTTTTCCAAAGTGTACTGGAACCCACGCCTTTCCACGGAGCACGGCCGCATCGTGGAGCTGTTGAAGCCCGGCGACGTCCTCATCGATGTCTTTGCTGGGATCGGACCTTTTGCCATCCCAGCAGCAAAGAAAAAGTGCCGCGTGTTTGCCAACGACCTCAACCCCGAGTCCTACAGCTGGCTCCTGCACAACTGCAGGCTGAACAAGGTGGACACCAAAGTGAGAGCGTTCAACATGGACGGCAGGGAATTCCTCCGGGGGCCGGTGCGGGAGGAGCTGAGCAAGGAACTCCCACTAATGAAGGAAGAGCAGAAAAACGCTTTCCACATAGTCATGAACTTGCCAGCTCTGGCTGTTGAATTCCTGGATGTTTTCAGGCATCTCTTGGTCGGGGAGCCGTGCAGTGCTGCTGCCCTTCCCACTGTGCACTGCTACGGGTTCTCCAAGCACGAGGACGCAGCCAAAGACATCCAGGAACGCGCGGAGGCGTCGCTGGGAACCTCCCTGGATGGACGCTGTTCTACGTACCTGGTCAGGAACGTGGCGCCCAACAAGGAGATGCTGTGCATCAGTTTCCAGGTCCCAGCAGATGTGCTGTACAAGAGGCCCTGCCCTGATGAAGGTAAGGAACAACCCTCCCGCGTGGCACTGGGATTTCAGGCTCCACCTTTTGCTGCCTCGGGCTGGTCCCACCCTGGGCGCCACTGCGGCCCTGTGACAGCAGCACTGGATTTGGGATGAGGGCGGAGGTGGCCGGCAGGACTGAGTGCATGCACGTGTGCAGCAGCTGCAGGGCTTCCTATGCTCCTGGAAAGAGTGGGCTGCTCTGCTCCTCTGATCCCAGCGTGAGCCTCCCCAGAAACATGGGGGACTGGATAGGATCACCCCACAGGCCATAAACCAGACCTTATGCCTTGGGCTGTGTGTGCTGGGGGAGGATGGGGACTCAGTGATCCTTGTGGGCCCTTCCAGCACAGGATGTTCAGTGAGTCTGTGATCTGGTGCCAAACAGAGTTCTCTGTTAGCTCAGTACTTAAGAGCTGGAGCTGCGTTTTTGCCCAGAACATTGTACCCCAAGGGACTGGTCACAGCTCTGACCTTCTCCCTTATGCTCAGGTGGACTCAGTGTAGGGCTGGAGCCACCACATCAGCAGAGTCAGGTTCTGTGCAATTGAATTGAGACAGGGATAGCCTTAAGAGAGCTTCAATGCTGAATTTGGTTACTTTGTGGTTTTGTTGTTGGGGCTTTTTTTTAATAATTGGTCATTTATTTCTTGAAGTACTTGTAGAAACTGGTTGGTTTCAGTGATCTTGGACTTTGCAGTACATGAACTTAAGGAAAGGAGGTTTTTTTAAAAGCTTTTTATGCTGTTGTTGGGTAGCACTGAGATGTAGGTCAAAATCTATTTCCATACAGGTTTTTTCAAAGTCCTTTTTGGCATTTAGCAAAGACCCCCCATTATTGCTGTAACAGTTTTCGTTTGTGACTGTTAATCCTGATTTTAACTCTCATCTCTTCCTGTTAAATCCCTTAAGTGTTCCAGGGCTTGTGGTTTAGCTCAGTCTGTTTACTGCACATTAAATAACTTGCTTTTTCTAACCTTTTTCCAGCAAAACCAGCCTCAAAACGTCTGTGTACCAGCCAAGGTTTTTCTGAGGAGAAGTTACTGAGTTGAAGACTGGAGTTATGGTGACTACCTTAGTTTGTGGAAGGGGTATTTAGGGTGCCTCTGGTTTACCTGTTTAGTTATTCACAGCATACCTGTGTTACCCATCGAGATGCACAGTGCATGTTGCAGCTTTCCTTTGGGAGCCCTGCTTCCTGCATTTACCTTTTTTTTTCTTTTTTTTTTTAATTGTGGGATTGATAAGCAGATTGAAACTGTTGTTACTACAAAAAATTAAAACTTTGCTCTTTTGTAATGAAAGTGTTTTAGTACTTCTTTGCTCTCTATTGTTTCACACCCTGTGCTGATTCAGTGGCACAGCCTGGGGTGGTTTTCTGCTGTGGCATTTTGATAATGTGCAGTTTGTGGGGAGAACAGATTTTTTTATTTTGCTGGTTCTAGGACAGTGACTCATATAACCCCTACCTTGGATTCTCTCTGACAAACATTTTGCTGTTTCAGAATATTGGATTACGGTGAGCAGATGCACAAGCAGCCCTTGTGTAAGCAAGATAACCTTTCAGAAACTTACCCTGAGATACAGACAGGGCCAAATAGCCACATATCCTATGGGTTTGAGTAAAAAATGCTTTTGAACACTGAGGTTTAGTTGGGGATTAGTTGACTCCTGACTTCGTGTTTGCCCACTGTGAGAACAGGAAAGACTCTAATGCCTTTTGCACGTTTGCAGAATAAGTACATGTTTGTATTGAAGTGCCAGACTGAAACCAGCACCTGGAAAACAGTCCTCTCTTCCTGAAACTGTGTCCTCCCGTGGCTTTTGTGCCTCTGTTCTCTCCCAGCTCTCCCCCACCTCCAGCTGCTCCCCTGCTGCAGTCCCTGGATGATCTCTCTAACTGGCTGCTTGTATTGTGCAGGGATTTGAAATGCCTCTGCCTTTGATTTCCTTTTCTTACCCATCCAAACTATTGTTGGGCAACATCAACCACAAACAGTTTCTTTGGCCGGGGAACTCATCTCGCCCTCTCGGTGTCAGATATTCCCCCTCAGTCCCCTCTCCGAGCGCACACCCAGCAACTCCCTTACCAGATGTCCCTGCCCCTCCTGGCTCTGCTGCTGTGGCTCCATCCCGGAGCCTGCAGCCTGGAGGATGTTTGGTTCTCACCCAAGCACTGCTAAGGGCCGTGGGTGTGTTTTCTCGTGGCTCAGTGTGACAGCCTTTTCTCTCCCTTGGCTCCACAGCCGGTGTTGGGAGCGCATTTATCAATCCAGAGGGAGAAGGTTGTCATGACTCAGCGGTGCTGTCCTGAGAGCTGCCATACAGATTCCTCCCTGGACTGCACTGCAGCCTGAGCGTTCCCCCTCTGGCCTTTGTGGTGTCTCAGCAGCTCCAGCCCGTGTGTCCTCTCCAAGCAGGCACTGCTGCGCCAGGAGCGCGCTGGGCTCTCACCCCCAGCCCGTGCTGCTGCTCTGCTGCTTTCCAAGCGCTGCCCTCTGCCTTTCCCATAAACATCTGACTGTTCTCCTGTTCCCTGGAGCCCTCCACAACCACTGCTGGAGCAATAAGACCCTCGGCCATTCTGGAATGATGCAGTGAGCCCGTGAGCTCTCCTGACACGCCGGACACAAGACTGCAGGTCCCTGCGACTCTGCACTGCTTCACAGCCCAAATTCAGGGCTTCTGGGCATTTCTGCACCAGCAGAAACCCGGCTTTGATCACCACATCTGGGTGGAGCAAGTGAAGCGTGTGACTGATTTTCAGCACGTGACTAAAGCGTCCCAGGGCAGGGNTTACTATATCAATGAATTAATATATTTAATAATGTATATATAATTTAAATTAATATGCAGTTCTGCTTTCATTAGGGCATGACCTGAGGCTTTACAAACTGAATACAAACAGACCATTGGTGAGGTGCATCTTTGCCAGTCTGGGTGAGCCTGGAATAGGACAGACTGTCCCTGGTTGCTGCTACTCCCTCCCAGGGTCCTGGAGCTGAATCCCAAGAGGACTGGTGCCGTCTTGTACCTTGGAACAGGATGTCAGGCACCCGTGACAGAGGGAACAAACTCACGGACTGGAAAAATGATGGACATGTCAGCTCTCAGGGTGGAGTGGGGAGGAAAGGGGAGATAGGAGAGGTGAGGGAGGGGAGAATCCCAGGTGCTCCACAGGCTGTGATCTTTTCACCTCTGCCTTGCGTGTAACATTCCCTGTCAGCAGCTCTTCTGGGCACAACCAGCAGGATTTCAGGGAAAGGGCAAGGGAAATTCTGCCACCTCTCTCTACTTCCCTTAATAAAGAAAGCACCAAGTCTGGAATAGAGCTTGTTCTCTTTATTACAGTGCAGAAAAAATACATCCATTTAGTGCACCCCTCAGAGCAGGATTCAGCAGCTATTAATGGATGGCCCATAAAACGTGGTCCACGCTCCCTGTCCTGAGCAGTTTCCCATCTCCTGCAGTTTACACCCTCTTTATACTCATGGCATGAGTTTATACTAACGGCAAAGTCCAGTCCCCCCATGGGAAGCCCAGCTTTGCTGCATACAGTCAACATTCCACTACAAGGAGAGGGGAAGGAATATATGAAAGCATCAAATCAAGCAACAAGGGCCATCCCAAAAGCCAGGCAAAGGGATGTNGAAGGATTTGAGTTGGTAAAAGTTTTGTTCCCTTAAGGATTGAATGCCAGTGTTACTCCAGCAGCATAACTTCAGTTTAGATGCAAGTCAGCAGAGGATAGGTGGCTATCCTCATAACCAGGGGCTCTTCCAGATTCCTGTGCAGTTGCCACTTGTGTGTGCAACCCTTCTACACAAAACAGCAAATGATGCAAGTTAATGAGTGTATTTAAATTAATACGTATATTTAATTAATATATCAATTAATTAATATATTTAATAATGTATATATAATTTAAATTAATATGCAGTTCTGCTTTCATTAGGGCATGACCTGAGGCTTTACAAACTGAATACAAACAGACCATTGGTGAGGTGCATCTTTGCCAGTCTGGGTGAGCCTGGAATAGGACAGACTGTCCCTGGTTGCTGCTCCTCCCTCCCAGAGCCCTGGAGCTGAATCCCAAGAGGACTGGTGCCGTCTTGTACCTTGGAACAGGATGTCAGGCACCTGTGACAGAGGGAACAAACTCACGGACTGGAAAAATGATGGACATGTCAGCTCTCAGGGTGGAGTGGGGAGGAAAGGGGAGATAGGAGAGGTGAGGGAGGGGAGAATCCCAGGTGCTCCACAGGCTGTGATCTTTTCACCTCTGCCTTGCGTGTAACATTCCCTGTCAGCAGCTCTTCTGGGCACAACCAGCAGGATTTCAGGGAAAGGGCAAGGGAAATTCTGCCACCTCTCTCTACTTCCCTTAATAAAGAAAGCACCAAGTCTGGAATAGAGCTTGTTCTTCTCTTTATTACAGCACAGAAAAAATACATCCATTTAGTGCACCCCTCAGAGCAGGATTCAGCAGCTATTAATGGATGGCCCATAAAACGTGGTCCACGCTCCCTGTCCTGAGCAGTTTCCCATCTCCTGCAGTTTACACCCTCTTTATACTCATGGCATGAGTTTATACTAACGGCAAAGTCCAGTCCCCCCATGGGAAGCCCAGCTTTGCTGCATACAGTCAACATTCCACTACAAGGAGAGGGGAAGGAATATATGAAAGCATCAAATCAAGCAACAAGGGCCATCCCAAAAGCCAGGCAAAGGGATGTTCCCGCCAAAAGAAGCTCCTGAGTGCACGACAGAAAAGTTGTAAATGGAGCTAAACAGGAGAAAACAAACAAACAAAACCAAAACAGACAAATAAGCCCCCCCAAAACAAACCCACAATTTTAACTACTTCAATGACTCAGTCTTGCTTCTTAGATTGCTTCTGGAGGAACTCAGCTAAAAGACTTTCAGCTAAAGGTTGGTTTTCAAGGCAAAGGTAAGAACAAAGTGTCACCTGGAAGGAGTCGTGTCAGCACAGTTCCAGGGTTTCTCATCTCATCCAGCTGGCAGGAGGAAAAACCCACTTGTCTAAACTTGGGGAAACTAGTTTTATGGGAAGAAAATGTAGGCTTGAATACTGACACTAAATGTTATAATCAAAATGGCATTTAAATGCTTGTGCAAATAAAACCCTGCAATAAGAGTAAAACCACAAACTTTAATAAAAAAGTCTGGCTTTATTTAAAAAAAAAATTTACAAGTGTATTTCTTTAAGCCTCAAACATACACAGCTGAGTTATTCACATCTTCCATTAGATGTGGCTTATTGCTTCAGCCTCCCTCAGCAAAGTGCCACATGACTAACGAGCTTCCCCCTCCACAAAAATGTATCTCACCATTTTACAGAGCTCTCGTGCAGACGGGTTTTGTTTTCTTCCCTTAAACACTCGAACCCAGCTGGTTTTGCACAGAAAAGTGCACAGGAAAGCGATGGCAGCCCGGCCATCGCAGATGGCAGCGATTCTGCCACAACCTTTGCAGGCTTGATCAGCTTCTTGCCCTGCTGGGTGTCCCTTGGTGTCAGGCTGGTGGCCCCTGGCTAACTGGGGTGCCAGAAGAGCCCGCTGAAAGCGTCCTGCAGGGCTCGGTGACAAGCCAGGGAAGACGTGTATCCCCCGGCCAGGTCCTGCGGAGAGGCGGCTCGCACGTGGGTGAGGTACCTGCAGCAAAGAGCAGCGTCATTTTAGAGCAGCAATGAACACATCAAACACTGGTGTAGTGCATGGTATGGTGAGGTGGAGGCTGCTGCTGGGAGAAAGCAAGGAGATGGAGCTGCCCACTGCCAGCTGCCTATGAACACAGCAGGATAAAGCTTCCATGAGCCAAAACCAGGACGCACCTTCAGCCAGGCTGCCCCCACCAACACACTCGGACAGCTCAGTGCCACAGGGCTAAGGACATTCACAGGTTTGTATTGCTCTGAGAGAGGGTTCATTTCCACCCTTCTGTAGTTCTTTCTAAGACAAGGACAACTCACAAGCTCTCGGTTCTCCCACAGGAACAGGGGGGCTTCAGCTCTGTCGGTTAATGCTGGTTCCTCTGACAACCACAGGGCTGAGCTTTGTGCTCTCAGGCCTGTCTGTGTCTGGAGCCCACTGACACCTGGGAATCAGATCATCAACATTTTGGCTAAGAAGCCTCTAAACCTCCCCATGAATTACGCATCACTACCCATTTGCAGAGCCATCTAAAGCTCCCCCAAACCTGCCAGACTGATGAGTGGACGTGGGAACACGCTCCCTGTGCTGGCACCCACACAAGCTTTTGGCTCCTCTTGGCTCCTACCAAGGGCTCCAACCCAGCCACACACACCAAGAGCTGCCATTAAAAGTGTCTGCTCGTGGGGGCCTGGATGGCTTCTTTCCACACTGTAACCCCACATGGGACAGGTACAAGACCAGATTCTCCACTATTTTTTCACCAAAACCCCATCATATACACAGAGGGATCCACAGCCCAGCACAACAATCATCTCAAACCCTGACCACCAGACACACCACCAGGAACAAGAAGTCCCTCTCCCAGTGGCCATCTGAGCTGCCCCACTTCAAGTGAGGCTGTTTTGATTCCTCACTTGGTACATGTTGCTCCTGGGAAGGTTGAGTCATTCCACCTCTGGCTTGGCAATTCAAGCATAAACTTGCAAAACGCACACAGCCTTTTATAATGTTATCCCGAGAAACTTAAAACAGCTGCACTTTTGGCAGGAAAATACAGGACCACCAGTAAAATATCCAAAACAGTTGCATCTTTTAATTTATGACTGTACACTGTTTCCATAAAGAGTATATAAAACAGGTCAGATTTTATAGGTAAGACATAATAAACAGTCATACCCATTGATGCCATAAATTTGTAGAAAAAGAGGTTACTGAGAAATGATTAAATACAGTTTTAAAAACTGTATTTCTTGCACCTAATAACCGCAATGCACAGACATGAGCAACGTTTCTGAGTGATTCTTGGTGAGATGCTGAAGCTGAGACACCTAATTTGTCTCCTGTGACCAAGCTGAGCTCTGCTTCTTTGGACCAGCTTGTTATGGAGCCCAACCCTCGCTGCTGGACACAGGCAGGAGGGCACAAACCCTTTTAATAGTGCTCAGTCCAAAGGGAATCTACAAACACAGCAGCAAACCTGGTCCCATCTCCTAACCTTCCAGGGGAGGAGGTCTGCAGAGAGCTCCTGGTTTGTGGCAGAACACATTGTATGATTTTAACTTTTTTTTAACATTCTTGTTACTTGTCCATTAATATTTTAGGAGGAAGATCTCATCCTTCCCAAACTTTTACAACTGCTGTGGAAAACAGGAGCTCCTTCCCCCAGCCAAGAATAATGGATACTGACAACAACAAATAATTTCCTTCGAAACGCTGGTCTGAAACTACCTCCACCCTCCAAACTGGAGAGTCTTGTAAAAATCAATTCTCATCTTGGATTCCACTTCTATCCTATTTATTGCATTACACAAACTTCATTTTCCCCTCAGGCATGAAACAGTCCAGAGAAAATGGGATTATTTTACATTTCAATATTAACAAAGGTTGGCTGTGTCTTTCTCATTACTTTTCTTATCTTTTGTTACTTTGTATCACCAAAAGAAGAAAAGAAGAGTCTATTGTTTCCCTTTTTCTAGGACATCTGAAATTGGAGCATTAGTTTCATAAGACAACCTGATTTACAGCCATTACAGCATTTGCAGTTAATTGGTAGGTGATCTCTGAAGCAATACAAAATCATTGCCAAAAAGGCTCAGATCGACTTTCACTGCACAACCTGCATTAATTCTCCTTACTCCTGTGAAACGAGCAGGACCCGCTGCTGGCTGTCAAGTGAGGTCTTTATTTTCTTGTTAAGTATCTGAACTTACTGCTCTTGACCCACTTAATTACTGTGGTACACCAGGCAATTGCAAAGAATCTGCCACGCTGAAGCCACACAATGAGAAGCGAATGTTTCGCCGCCTTTTCCACGCTGATCCCCATCTGTGCTGCCCGAATCCAGCCATCCCCTCCATGGGAGAATCTCTCTGAACTGGGTTCCTGGGGTTTCTGGCAGAGGTCAGCACATCTTTTCATGTGCACCTTTACAACAGCAGCAGGAAGAAGCGCTTGCCAAGTTTTATTTCCAAAAAGCCAAGCTCCGTTAGGTCTTGGGACCTGGAGGTAATTGCTCTCACTAGTTAGCAAATTCCAGCACACTGGGTCTGTTTTTCATAGGTTTATTTTAAGTACCTGTAAATCTTATAAGCAGAAACCAGGAAAACGAGGTTTGCTTTTTCTGGTGCACAGTTTTTTAACGTAACTTGTTTTTACAGAGGGCAGACTAAACTCTTTAGTTAAAAAAAAAGGTCTGCACTATTATTTTTGAGCAGGGCTAAAGGGCTGTGTGTTCCCAGCCCCACAGTTTCACACTTCCCATTCCCTGTAATGCTGAAGCTCCGCTTCAGGCTCTGCCCAAACAAGCCCCCTTTCCTTACTGCAGCCTTTGGATGTTGATCTTCCCCATTAACCTTTCACGTCACTTAAAACACGTCGTATTTTGTTCTTCATGAGCCTTCAGGGGGCTCATTCCTGACCTTCAGCTTCTCATCACTGTGGAGGGGTGGCGGGGGGAGGACAGAAAAAAAAGCCTCCCGTTTTTAAGGGAAGAGGTGCAATTCACACTCGGTGGGGAGGCTCAGAATCAAGCTGGTCATTCCCGGGAGCAGGTTTTCTTTGTGTTTTCTCTTTTCCAAAGGCTGTGTCACCATCACTTCATCGGGAAGGACTGTGACAGCTGGAGAACTACGCAGTGGTGCTCAGCGTGGCAGGGGATGTAATTCCTGTGCCTTTCCCGCCTGGTCCAGGCAGCCTCAGCACTCCTTGGCACTGCTGCTGCCGAGAGCCAGAGGATCCAACAGCAGCTCAGTAACACCTGAGACCACTGGCAAACGTCCCCTCACTGCTCAACAAGGTGGTCTTGTTTCAGAAAAATTCAGGAAGGACTTCAGAAACCATCAGAGAGGATGGAGAAAGGACACAATCAAACCTGGCTAAAAAAAACAACCAATCCACCAACAAACAAACCTAAGGCTCCCCCCCCCACCTAAACAAACAAACAAAAAGAACCAAGATGCCAAAAACTGCCCATAGCGCTTCCCTTCACCCACTCAACTGAAAGTGTCAGTGAATTATTTCACACAATCTTCCCCAATATACACAAGATAAATACACTCCCACTGGCGTTTCTGCAGATGCACCACTGGAGGTACATGTGGAGTAACTTGTATTTGGCACACAGATTTTTTTTTTTTAATCTTTTAGGTATTTTATGGGGGGTGAAGAAAAGAAAAATAGTTCACAAGTTGTTCAACAGGGGGAAAAAAAAAAAGATAACGTAATTCTAGTCCACAGAGCAGATTTACTGCTCATCTGATTATCTGCAGTATCCAAGACAGAAAGTAATGGGGCAGACATTAGATCTGGGAAATTTTCCAGATTCGTCATTTAAATAATAAATAGTGGTTGCACAAAAGTGAGCAAAATACTCCAGTCTGGAGAACTGTGTGAAGCATTAGCAAGGCAGTAGCATAGGCTGCTGCATTCCTGAACCTTCCTGGAGACACTCTTTTCATTAGATTTACCAAGTCCCTGGGATGAGCTATTGCTGCATTACTCAGAGCGAGCTTGGAGAGGCTGGGTCTCATCAGATGAGAGAGGCACAAAGAAACTGGATTGTGTCTGGCCTGGTTTTCGTTCAGGAATGTGTAGTCTGGGTTACTCTATAGTCCCTGAGCAGGTACAAACTGAGCTCCTCTGCTCGGTTCTGTTTTTGTTTGAACCAGTTAGCTCTACCACAGTCAGTCCATGCAGCCAAACAGGATTTGTTTATAAAATGAGCTGAGTTTGTTGCTGTTCTCCGTTAAATAGCCCCGGGAAATTCATTTGGGAACAGGTCTTTGCTGGGGGTTATTCAAATACAGTGTGGTTCTCCCTGTCTCGGACACTGCAATGTCTAAGGCAGGGCAACAACAGAAGACACAAAGCTGGTACTCAGAGAAATCCAGAACAGCAACTCATCCTTCCATGGAGTAGCCACAAGCTTGATCCCAGGTCCTCAAAAATAAAAACACACCAGTCTCTTATGTATTTTAGCAGACACTATTTGGGCACTATTATTGAATTTAGATCTTAACAAAAACACCAGCTATTACTGGTGTCAGAAATTCCTGCTGAACACCAGCCAACACAGCCTGTTCCAACATGGAATGCAACTTAAACACAACCATGAACTCGGCAAGGGCTCCTGCCGAGTCCAGCTCAATCCCTCCTTGCACCGTGCCCGAGGTCACAGTGCCAGCCCTGATGGCACCGAGGCACCTGCCCTCAGCCAGTCCCCTCCTCTACCCTCCAGACAACAAGGATAAAATGGGGGGAAAAAAAATCTAGTTAATAGCTGCAATCACTGAGGGGGGTCTATTATTTGTTTGTTGGGGTTTTTTTCCCCCAATGCCTCTGGGTATTCAATTGCAGCAACCAGTGGGAATGTCAAAACAGTGCTAAGCATGAGGAGGTCCAAATACAATGGATTCCAAGGCAGAGAGAAAAACAATATATCTTTACCCAGATTATGGCACCTTATGGACCAAACACAGCCCACAGTGCCGGGGTAAGGAAAAGTCACTCTAAATACCACAGTACAGCTTTGGCTGCTGAAAAATCCTACCAAAGACACCACACCCCTGCAGCCCCAGCAATCCCACCTGCAGACTGCAGTGGTGTGCAGACAGCTTAGTAAACCAGTCTGTTTTGTTATTATTACTAACATTGCTTAGCTGTGCTGGTTTCTGAGGGCTTAAGGAGCAGAAATTGCTTACCAAGGTGTCAGATGAGTGCCAGACCCTTTTCCATTTGCCACAAACCTGCTCAGCCTATTTCACTTACCGGTGCCCTGAGAACCTCCTGCAGAACCTTCTTAATTTCAATTTCCAACAAGGAGAAGTTACTGCCTTCATCTTGCAATAAATTCTTCAACAGCAGATGCCTTCTGACTCTAGTGGATCTCTATTTGCTTAAGTTACGGATTAAGAATAGAACTCCTAATTGAAAGTTTGAGTTCATGGCTCCTAGAACTTCTATTTCTCTGTTTTAGGTCTTCTAAGTGAAGAACTCTTTTCTACCAGAAATAAAACTTTCCAGTGGAAAAGACAGGAAACCCCCCAACCCACCAAACCAATACAAGAAATGCAGGACCTCTAGTGATTCTTTTTAGCCTCCTCCATCCACTTTTTCTAAATAGCAATTTGTTTCAAATGCTGTCAGAGTGTCTCAGGGCAGGAGTGTGTGTCAGCTGTGTGTGCTGAAACAAAGCACTTCAAAATTAAAACACACCTCAGTTAAGATGTAACAGCACAGAGCTTTGCTACCGGACACTGAAAGAAGATTAAAAAAAGCCTCGAAAAGTAATATTAGCCATGAAACAGCTGTCACTGATAAAGCCAGTTCTGACTCCTAGGGTAAAAATCATGATGAGTTATTCCTCTCTCTTTTTCCTTATAAGAAAGGGCAAACATTTCTGATCCTGGGAGCCCAAAGCCAAATGTGTCCTGCTGCAACAGCGACCCAGAAGCAGCTCTGGGCTCAGTGCTCCTGCTCCAAATGGAGCGGCTTTGCTCCTTCCCAGTCCTTCCACAGCTACTGCAGTGAACAATAAAAGAATTTCTGGAGTGTTAACATAAAAACCAAGGCACTTTTATGTGATGTTTTACATAAACTATTTTTTTTTTAATGGTGAAACACATACGTAACCTGTGAGATGTATCTAATGACCCATCTCAGAATTTATTACAAATTACCTGTGACACTGGTGAGTGAGGTTGTGAACCCTGGAGTAGAAAACCCTTTAAATGCAAAGACACAAAGTCCTTGGTGGGGGAACAGAACAGAATCAGATTTTCCCATACTCCTTTCCTTGAAAACTTCCTCTTTTTGTGATGAAATCCAGACTCTAGAGACCAAACATTTCCACTGAAAACCTAACACACTGGGGGATGGAAGGGAGGGAAATTTCCTTGTGACAACTATCTCAAAATACATCTTCAGTACTCTTAAGTGAATGTGTCATAAAAAACCCAACTCTTCTATTGGTAAAAAAAAAAAAAGGCAGTTTAAAGGAAGAAAAGTTTTAGAGAGCACCTGATTCTTCAGCTTTTTCCTAGCACTGCAATTCCACTGCTGCTCCAGTTTTTAAACAGACGTGAGACCAGACTCAGGTACTCACATGTATTTAACACACAAACATTGGCTTTCAGAGTAACTGAGTGCTATTGCCTCGAGGTAAGATGAAAAAGCATGGAGAAACTGAGATCAAAGGACAAGGAGAAATGCCTTCTGCCCCACAGAACCTGTCTGATACAATTTTAAAAGAAGTCGATGTTTTAAAGTGTAAAGACAGGAAACTAATGATGAAAAAGATTTTATAGAATAAAGGAAGCTTTGTACTCCTCTGACCTGATCTGCATTTTGCACATTTTCTATGATGCAGGCTGGATGCAGCCCTGGGACAGGACCTGCAGGCACTACCATAACGAGATTTGGACAACTCCAATCCCACTGCAGGGTCTTGCCCAAGAAAGCACCACCTTGATACAACTATTTCTTGTGGAAAAGACTATAAACTCCAAGTACTGTGGACTACAGACCCTGAGACTATCAACTTAAAGCATTGTAGACTATATAGACTACAGATTTTGAAATAAGACATAAACCCCATAAATGGTGCAAGTTCACCTATTCCCATCCTCAACAGGAACTGTAAATTCAATTGTATATGGAGATGTTAAGAATGTTAACAACTTAAATAAACCTCCTCTTTTCACTGAGGAGTTGTGCAAGCTAAAGATTTACATTCGACAAGAATTCCTGTGTGTAAATCCAACACATGTTTGAGAAACATATTTGGCACCTCATGTAAGCCCAGCATTCACAGTGGGTGTCTGCATATTCCTTTTGATAATGATAAAATGCTGCATTTAATCAGGCTCTCTTAGCATTTGATCAGCAGCACCACTTCAGATGAGGTGTTACAGTTCCAATCTCAGGAAATGTAAATACCAGTGCAAGAGAGCAGCCACTGCTGTCTCTGCAGCACTTGACGATCTGAGCTAATGCAGGAAATCTTGAATGCAGCTTCAAAAGTTACAGCAATGACAGAGATCATTTTGTTTTGTTGGGTGTTTTTAGTTAAAAAGAAAAACAGCCCTGAAGCTGCTAGAATACACCATAACCCCACTAGGCAAGCTTCAGAGAGAGGAGGCACATCCTCAGCTGTCTAAGGCAAGATGGGTTAGAGTTTTCTGTGCTGTTGCAGGGCAGATTCAAAGCAATGATTATTTGAAAGTTCTCCTCACTTTAGCACGCGACTGCCTGCTTTAAAATAAAAACAGGAAATGGAAAGCAGAACCTGCAAATACATGAATCCTTCCCAAGCAAAGGAAAATTAGAGGCTACATAATTTCTTTTTTATTCACGTGCTTCAACCCTGTAAAGTATATTTTATACAAGTTCTGTGCAGACTTTTCTTTCTTCAATTGTCGGGGGGCTTCCCCACACTTTGTTGTTTTAATGGCTCCACACATTCAGAAAAGAGCCATCACTGACTACACTGTGTGAAGAGTTTGTTTCTTGTTGCTCATTTCATATCTCTGCCCCACACATTCCTCCCGGCTTTCCCAGCTCCACAATATGAACAACCACTACAATTTGGATGAACTT
>VYXB01010514.1:144079-168014 GCA_013397135.1 Pachyramphus minor
CCCCCCCTTTAAACTGAAAGGATTTCTGCTTCAGCTCTTTCCCAAAGAGCTGCTTGAACTCGTTACCCCCACGCCCGTAGCTGGTAACAAGAGGTTAATGTTTATTTCTAGAAGCCTTGCTCACAGGAAGCCTTCCTCCAGCGCAAGTGATTTCCGTAACTCCAGAGGGGTTGGGAGCGCCCTTGGATGAGCGGGGGCACCTGGTGCCCCATTTGTCATCTTCCTGAGGTCACCCGCCAGCTGTCTGTCCTCTCAACACCCGGGCTCACCACGGCGGCCAAGGCATTCTCTGCCTCGCTCGGGTTTCCAGGTCTGAACTTCCAGATACAGTAAATCAATCAGCCATCACAGAAAGTGCTCAAACAACTGCAAGTTAAGCATTTTAACACCCTTGAGCAGCCTCCCTGCGCAACAAGGACACTGCAGTCCCCGCTGGAATCCGGCAGAGAACTCGCCCTGCAGGACTAGTATGGATTACACCCGGGAGCGCTGCAGAACTGCAGCTACATTTAGTCTATGACTAAATCAGCCTCCGCTGGTACTTGACCCCGAGAAGAATGTCATTGTACACAAGGGCCTTTTCTCAGCTGTGATTTTGTATTTTTTTAATTTTCAATGGCTAAAAGGACCAGTAAGTCACCATTCTGCAATTGCAAAGCAGCTCTCTTTGTAACATGTGGAAAAGTTTTGGCGTGGATTGATCTCCAAATTCCTTGTCTTTCCCCCTGCCTTCCCATTCTTCAGGCTTAGGACAAAGGTCACCAGAAGAACATGGATATGTTTAAAGAATTATTATTACTCTGAGGAAATTAACTGTTGTTTCCTATCTCACTACCTGAGTCAGGAATATTTTCATAGGCTTATCTCTTTTTTTTTTAAGTATAGGGAAAGGTCAGTCTTAAAGACACCACTGTGTGTTTCCCTGGGGCTCAGGGAACACTGCCCTGGGCTTGACTCCAGGAATGCAGCATCACTTCTGCAGGCAAAAAGAGAGAGAACACAACTTTTATTCTGAAAGACAGTTCTTTTGGACACATGAATTTTTATTTCAGGACCAAAATTCCCTACTGTTCCTCACACTGCCTTTTTCTTCGTCTTCCGCACACCCCACCGCGTGCCATAAATCCCCCAGCGCAGGGCAGCCACTCCATATTGATGAACTGGGGCTTTGAGAGAGCTACATGAAAGAGATTCCTCCAGGACCAGCTTCCATGTAAATTATGCAGCTGTGAAGCAAACAGAGCACTTTCTGAACAGAGCGCTCAGTCAGGAACACCTACAGACAGAGGATGGAGATGCAGAGACACTTCTCCCCCCACACTTTTCAGTACATTTTGCTTGATGCACAGTTCTGTGGCAACAGCCCACAAGCACGGTCATGGTTGTATTATAGAATCATAGAACGGTTTGGGTTGGAAGAGACATTAAAGATCATCTCGTTCCAACCACCTTGCCATGGGCAGGGATGCCACCCACTAGCTCAGGACCACAACTGCAGAGTCCAGGACAGCTGCCAGCCAAGAGGACATATTTCTGCCCCAGGAGCTCTGGTAAGGACCTTAACTTCAGGCCCAAGTCTGGAAAATGGGCAGCTTTAGAGGTTTTCTTGCACTGGAGGGTTGTGCTTTGGTCCCAGCAGGGGAGGACAGAGCTGCAGGGTGACTCATGTATCAGGCACAGCCACAGGCTTTGCCCCCAAATGACGGCTGATGGATAAAACATCATCTGAACACAGAAAAAGCTGGTTATAATTTCAGCTTCAAAATATGGTCTCCCCAAGTCAGAGAGTCTGTTCTGTTTTCACTGTGACACAGCATCGACAGTTCTGACCAAGTAGCAATGAATTCGTGTCATATGGTAATTCCAGTTTAACATGACTCAAACAAAATAGCACAAGATGCACAAGAAATTTTAGAGGATTTTTAATCTCTGATACTGTTCAGATAATTTTAGGTTTGGCAGCTTTACTTATCTCAAACGAATAACCAAAAGCACAGAGCAAATCTCCTCTGTGCTCATAATTGTTCATTTTAGATAAGAAGAACCCAAAGTTATTTTCTTCAGGCAGTATGTGAAAAGTATAATTGTTGAAAGCAAAGAGACTGCAGTTTGAATGGTGGTATTTAAGGATGAGATTGTTCGGGTCAAAAGAAGGTGAAAACAGGTCTCCTGGTATTGCAGCTGATTAGTGCTCTAATGCATCAGACCCTCTGCTGCCGCAGGTTCTGGTTACTGCTGATCAGATCAGCATTTCAGTCTGATGCTGAGGATCAAGTTTACAGCTCTCAGCCATGATGGCATCTGCTTCTCAGGAAGGCCTGGAAGAGGTGGGAGGGAGAAAAGAGAGGAGGGCAGGAGCTCAGAGTGAGGCTTCTCCTCAAAACCACGCCTGGGTGAAGGATTAGAAGCATCTGCCCCAGTCCTGTGCAGCCTTTGGGCTGAGCTCTCACACACCGACCTGCAAAGGAACCACTCAGCCCTGCTCTGTGTCACGGGGCACTCAGACAGCTCACAAAGGTGGGGGGATGAGGGGAAGGAGTTGCTCTGTTCTCCTGAAAATATTTTTTTACAGGGGAATGAAAGAAAAAACCCACCCCTTCAACCCTAGGCAGTTTCCTCCTATCTGTCAGCATATGGTAGGAGCTATTATTATTTGGCTTAAATCTAAAGTGTCACTAAGCCTATTTTTCTATTTTAACAGTTTGACAATTCCATTGTGAAATCTGGGTGTAATTCTCTGGATTTTATTGTCCTTCTCCATTGTGCCCTGGTGGAATTTCTAGGGGGGAAAAGGCAGTGATGATAGGAGAACTTCATTTTACTCTTCTAAAAAGACAATGAGTTAAGTGTCTAAATGGACTTGTTCTTTAATTTATATAATTTTTGTTGAATTAACTTTTATTCTCTGCTGCTTTCAATCTAACCCAATATTCTGAACTAGCAGCAGCACAGATACCAAAGCAGGAGTGTGCTGAGTTAGGCAGAGTCCTTTAGTTTCACCTGGTGGAGAAAAGTGCTAACAGAGTTGTTATGGAGCAGTGACTTTCACAATTGCTGAAATTCTCCAGGGATTATTTGTTAACAACTCGACTCAGCTTTCAAACTGCACCCTCAAAAACTGTCTCCAAAGAAGTTGTCCCTACTGATGGAACTGATCCTGCAACCCTCTGGTCAGAAAACGCCTTTTAAGCATTCACAGAGCGTGCCCAGCAACTGAGGGGATTGCTAATAAATAATGACATTTAATAAATTATCTGGTGATTGCCTGATGAGGAGAGCTCCCAGTAACACTAGGTGGCAGAAGGCTCTGTCACATTGAAGACACCTGCAGACAGATACACTGAGACCCAGACTTGAGCTTGATTTTAGAAAAGCTAAGGAGAAAACAGTTGAAAGCAAAACGGCTCAATTCAGGTGACATTCTGTATGTGACAGGTGATTCTACTGAGCTTTTATTCAAGTAAAAGAGGAATTTGCAGTTGAAAGAAATAAACGACCATTGGGGTAAGTACACAATAAAAACCCTGCGAGTTACCTTGAAACATACTTGAAACCCAGCCTGGAGTGCTACAGCAAACACACTCCCGCAGCTGAAAGAAAAACAACCTACAAGCAAACTCATTCAAAACTGCTCAAGATTTACTGCCGAAAAGGTCTGCTAAAAATCGCATCTGCTCCTTCAGGGAGCCGCATTTGCAGGAGATACTTTTGTAACTAAATGTAAAATTCTTCATATACATATTTAACCCTTTAAAAAACATCTATGCTCCACTTTCCTTTATTCTGGCCACTTTCTTTTCAACTACTTTAAGTTTCTCTCTCATCCATAAATCAAATGTATAAGAAAATAAAGAAGTGTTCCTGCCTGGGGAAGGGGGGGAATAGGACTAGATGACATTTAAGGTTCATTCCAAACCCTTAACATCCTATGATTTCCAGTAAAAGAACTAACAGAAATCACACTCCCAGGCAGTATAAGAAGAACAACCTGCTGTGTGGGCTGTAACAACCTGAGTAGAAAAGAAGGCAAAAGCAATGCAAGGAGGAATTTGTAAACATGGAGGGGAAGTGGAAGACAAGCAATGTCTTGATGTTGAAAAACAAAAGGTGGTGGGAGGAGAATGACACTCTATTTCCTTAGTCATGTAAGTTTGCACTGACAGCAAAAATTTCTCCTAGGAGCCCATGGTTGCACTGCTTTTGCACTTGCTAACCAGTAACACCCCAAATTTACAGCACTTGAGGGGTGGGTTCCCCAAGTGAAGCTGCTGCTCAGTGCATTGAGGTGGGCTCTTTTGCACCTCTAACCACAGAGGCTCTTTGTCTTTAAATATAGCACACATATTTTATCATTCCCAGTTGTCAGCATTGGAAATCGTCATCTAAGCAGGAAAAGATGCTGTTGAAGAAACAGGAGGGGTTAGCTAGAAAGTAAAAATTATTTTGGCCATGACAACTCATTTCACTGCCCGTTTTGAGGGTAAGGGATCACGCCACCCATTGCAAATTGCTGCCTGAGAGACAGAAAAATCAATAGTAGGTAGGAAAGCCGACTTGCCAAGGCCACAGCCACTGCCAGTGGATTATTAATGCATCTGTCTGCATTCTTTAATGTTTCCTAAGAAGCAACTATGTTAACTGAAAAGGTGCGACGTGTCACCAGCCCTTCTCTTCTCTCCTCTTCATTTTCTCTCTATATTAAAACCTTGGCTACCAAAGAAAACAATCATGTTTCACCTCATCTTTTCCCAGCTTTTCTGAGGTTCAGTTCCTGCTCCAGAGCAATATATACAGCCTAAGTACTACCCCTGACAAGCTGTTTGACAGCCCTAAGCTGCACATCTATTTTACCCCCAGAGCTTTGGAGTTGGTAGGGCTTAGATGGGAAATGGAGGCCAATTAAAATAAACACAGACAATATCAATGAACTCTTCAGAAAGGCACACGACAAGCAAAATGAAACACTACTGGCTTTTGCCCACAGTCAGAATTCAGCCCCTCTCACAGGCTGAACGCTCTGGCTGAGGTCCAGAAAGACACTTAAGCACATGTCTTATTTTAAGCATGTGAGCAGCCTCATTGATTCTTCACTCAGGCCAGTAAGAATATTCAATGCGCTTAAAGTTAAGCACATTGTTAAGTGCCTCCCTGGATCAAGGCCAGGCTATTTAGCCCTTGCAAGAGTTAGTCTACAGAATATTTACCATTATTTTAACTTCTCAAGACTTTCTTTGAGACAAAGTTTTATGGTGTATGGAAATATTTCATTCATACGAGCAGTGACTGTTTTACAGCAACCTTCAGGGACCAAGTATTCTTCCCCTTCCCACATCTTCTAAAGCAGTAACTGGAAGGGTTATCAAGACACATAAGCAACACACCAATAAAGAAAATTAGTTTTGAAAGGGAAGCCAGCAGTCTTACTGATCTGGAGAGCAAAACAAGCCCTATAGTGAAAAGACGACAGATATATTACTTTTCAGTGCAAACTAATAAAGTCATTTGCCAATATCCCATTCCAATACCAAGTCTTGCGCAGGAACTTCGAAAAGCAAGTTATTGTTGACTAAAATGAATTATCACAATAAGTACACATTCAATTGCATTTTTCCTTCTTGCCTTTACATGGAGTTAAAAACAAAATTCAAGGAAAGGCCGGTTAGTGCTTCCTCAGGATGATCTCACCACATCAGAGCACTTTAGAGATCAAAGGCACAACAAACACTATTGCTTTTTGCTACAAAGAAGCGGTGCCATTTGCTCTGCTACAGACAATTGGATTATTATCTGGTTGGTATTATCAAAGTTCAGCATCATACCCTGAATAAGAGCTAGAGGAAGATGTTTTAAGCTAAGGAAAGCTGCACTGGGTCAGACTCAGGCTTCCCCCACCACAGCCATCCCTCCCCAGGAGCAGAAAAGGAGCTCTCGGAAGTCGGACCATTCCAGTGGGACCAGAAGGACACTGTGACAATTTGTTCCTGTTTTATGAGCAGATGTGTCTTTTTCTTTCAGTACTTGTTTCTTTCAGAAAATTTTAAACTCAGTAGCAAAAGTACATATTTGAAGGGGAGATACATGAACAGAAAGCCAGTTTAACACCAGATCACCTCAAGTCTGGGGGTGACTCACAGCTGTACCACTCACACACCAATGCAGCTCCACTGATTTCATGCAACTGTAATCAATATTTTGTCAATCTGGAACTATCTGGGGTTTAAGGCAACAAAACCAGATGCAAGGATGACTAAAAAGCTGGAACCCACAAACAGAATGGATGATGGCAACTCAAGCCTCAGCATCACACACACTGCTTTAGAAACTGGTGGACCACCCTCATGGGCAACCTCTGAAACCTCTTCAAAAAGAAACTACGAAGACAAAGGCAGCCTGAACACTTTCTAATGTATTCTGGTTTAGAAGTCCTCAACTTGAAAGAAATAATATTTTTTTTTAATATCTAGAGATATTTATCTAGTTATTATTATCTAGGACATATCTTGTTGCTGAGATTATTTGATGACATTTTCTCACCTTGCCATGCAGAGTCTGAGCAGACAGACATGAAGGTGGTAACACCAAGAAAATTTTGAGGCTGGAAGGCACATAGGGAGACAAGGTATTATTACCATCACACACAGAATATTCTGAGTTGAAAGGGACCCACAGGGATCATCAAGTCCAACTCTTAGGTGAATGGTCCACTGTGCCCAGCCTCCCTGCTCAGCAGGGTCAGCTCAAACAGGTCACTCAGGGCTGTGTCCAGTCAAGTTTTGGCATTTCCAAGAAGGAACACTTCACAAACTCTCTAGTCAACCTGTTCCAGTGTTTGACCTCCCTTGCAGGAAATGCATTCTAATGGAATTCCCTGTATTTCAGTTCAGTGTCTGCAGCATCTTGCCCTCTCACTGGAAATCACTGAGAAGAGTCTGGCTTTGTCCCTTTCAACTCTGTGTCCTCCATCAGGTATCTACTCACATTGACAAGATCCTTCCAAGCCTTCCCTTCTCTAGATTAACCAGTTCCATCTCCCTCAATCTCACCTCACATGACAGATATCCCTATCCTTACTCCAGTGTGTCCATGTCCCTTGTACCAGGGAGCCTAGGACAGGACCCATCATTCCAGATGTATTCCTCACAGGTGCTGAGCAAAAGGGAAGGATCACCACCTCCCCCGACCTGCTGGTAACCCTCTGCCTGATGCAGCTCTGGAGACTGGTGCAGTTTCTTTCCCACCAGGACACACTGCTTGGCTCATGGCCACCATGGTGTGCTCCAGGTCATTCTCCATGGAGCTGTTTTCCATCAGGTCGGCCCCCAGCCAGTACTGGCACATGGGGTTGTTCCTCCCCAGGTGCAGGAGCCTACACATTTCTCTTTGCTGAACTCACAACCCTGCTGTGACACCAGTCTCTCCAGCCTGCCAAGGTCCCCCTGAAGGGCAGCACAACCATCTGGTGCAGGAGCTGCTCCTCTGGACTTTGTGTCTCCTGCAAACGTGCTGAGGGTGCACTGCTTCCCTCAGTCAGCTGGGAATGAGAAGAATAGGGAGCACTGGTCCCAGTATGACCCCTGGGGTGTATCACTGCATCCTGCTTTGCTTTGAAACCCCAAAATTAACAGGTGTGTCAACAACACTGGATTGTATTGGTTTAACCAGTTCCCATTCGTAAACTAAGAGAGCACAATATTTTAGTGTGTGCAAGAATCAAGTGTTTCTGAACAGTACCTGCTGGCTCAACTCATCCTTAAAAGTGAATTTCCTTTAAGGAAACTTCAAAAATAATTTATGACTTCAGAGGAAAAGACAGACTTTTCTTTTTGAGCTGGTTTAGTGTGTAACTAACCCAAATGGCAGATTTTCTGTGGACAAAATTACCCCTTCACTTGAAAAACTGAGAGCAACAAGAAAGCTGTATTCCAGAACTGGGATTACAGCCAGTTTATGATGGATAAACATTGAACGCTTATGGCATAATTATAATGTCACAGCATTTGCTGCCAGAATTAGAAAAAATATTCTTAAAATTATGCCCTAAATAGAATAGTGTTTAGTTTAGCTAAACTGAAAGCACACTCCAAGAAATGTGAAAAAACAAACTTACCATGACTCCAAATCTCAATTATGCATACTAAGGGCTTGTTTTAATAAAAGTACATTTAGTGGTTGAATAAAGTTTCTCAAAAAAATAATTTAAAACCTAATTAATTCCCGATGTCCAAAAAAGTGTCACATGCAATTTCATCACTGAGTCATGTAAACTAACCTCAGATTTAACCAAATGCAACTGTGATCAATATTTTGTCAATCTGAAACTATCTGGGGTTTAAGGCAACAAAACCAGATGCAAGGATGACTAAAAAGCTGGAACCCACAAACAGAATGGAGTTCTTGGCTACTGAAAGGTCTGGAACAGTTACACTGACAGGGAGAAGCCATAAGAATGAAAAGTTTTGATAGTACTGCCACACTGAGCAGGAAGAGAGTCAAGTGCAGAAGAAATGAACACGATGGTTTGATTCTGTTGCATTTTACTTATTTTTTTCCTCTTTTAAATATGGCATCCTCCACTCCTAGGCAGCTGGAGGCACAGGCTTTTCCATACACCTCTAAAGTGCTGTACAGTCTCTAGCATGATGGACTTGCAAGTATGTTCCTAGGCACTTTTGTAAGGCAAAAACCAGCAATAAACAATCAAAGAAACCAACAACATGAAATATAAACACTATCAGATTTAGCAATATAAGCTCTTGAAAAGCTTGTGAGAGTTACTAAACAGTGAGACACAAAAAGGTCAGTTATATATAGTAGAGTTGAGCCACAAAAGAAAAGAACATTGGAAACAGATTCTACCTTCACTGAGGAAAAAAACCCTGAATACAGGGTTTGTTCTTTTTTACCCCCAAAAAATGCTGATCACCTTGCAGCATTAATTAGGGGCGACCATCCTCAGCCCTGGTTACCTAAAGGACTCAGCCAGTGAGAAACAAACCCATCCAGTGGACAGAAACCTCATGTTTGCCAGCCAGGCAGGACTTCCTAACCTGCAAAAACCACCTCCTGCAGCAGTTTTATCTTTATTCTGCTGCAGTGTGTGATTACCTGTAACATTCACCGGAGAGAGGGGATGCCCAGTCTCACTGGGGATGAAGTTCCATGTATCCCAGAGACACAGACCCCTTTAATTGCAGCACAGACACCCAGCTGGGTGTGTGTTTGTGTAATGTGTGCACAACCTGCCCACCACTGCTCTGACACCCATCCCAACCTCAGGAGAAGGTGATAGGGAATAAAAAGTTGCCTACATCAATCAATTTGTATTATTTATTTTATTTATCATCTCTTGGCAATAACAGTTATCATGAGTTTCAGTGGAAAAAAACACAAATTAGAAACAAAAATGGAGCTAAGGAAGCAAAAAGCATCAGAGTGGAGAAAATGGAGTTTTACTCCTCAAAACAATAACCCCTACCACGACAGCCTTGCTGGCTCCTTCTCCACTGACAGGAAATTTCTGTAAAAGAATCATGTGGTGCTGGAACACAAAACTGCAGAGGTTCATATATGAGACAGGCTATAGGTCTAACCAGGGATTAACGAACAGAGTCAAAAGCCCAGTCCCCTTCTCTGCCTTCCAAATACTAAAAACTTAGAATGTGACAGAAACCTGTTGACTTTGACAGAGTTTAAATTATACCACTCTGAAGCCAAAGAAGCAGAACACCTAACACTGGCAGAAAAATAAGCTTCATTGCTTCACAGAGTCTCCTGAAAGTTTTTATCTTCACAAAACCAGGCAGAAAATCCTAGAGGACCACAGAAGGGCAGTGGATTTATGAGGTCTGAGAATCCTAAAACAAAGAGGTAGTTGAGCTAGTTGATTTTATTATTTTATCCCTGAAAGCTTGAATAATAATAAAAAAGTAACAATAAAAATAAAGTACAGCAAGCACCTACTAGAAAAGCACAGTGTCAGTATTGTCCTTCAGGCATGTTTCCCTCCCCACCTCTGGAAAGTTGTCTGGCATTTGAAATAATTGGGAGGAAGAATTTTCTCCCCTGGCGAAGTCAATTAACTTCACTGCATTCGTATCATCTGTCAGAGTTGACTCTGCTCTCTTCTTCATGTCTGACACAGGCTTCTACACCTACTTGACAGATCAAACAGGCTTTAAAGGAATTATTGTGCTTTAAAGGGAAGTTCTGTGGTTACGTCAAGTCAGAAGCTGCAAGACAAAAGGTGAGTGATTATTCTATTAGTACCTGATACACTCCCCCTGAATATTAAAATGCAGTGTAACTTTGTACTGAAGTTTAACCTCTTTTATGCAATTTGCTGTTTCATTATGAAACTCCTTTAGTCTTCAATCATCGTAAACATCTGTAGAAAATTAAAGTAGGTCTTTTTCTTGCTCTGTGGTCTTGAACTGCATCATTTCTCAAATTATTAAGATATAAGAGCTCCTTGTTATAACAAGAAATTTAAGAAACGGTGTGGGCCACTGCTTTAACATACAGCCATAAACAGGCATATGCATGTTTATGCATTGAATGTTATAACCAAGCTTTTTATCTTATTTTAGGACTACATGAAATATTAGTGCTTTATGCAGCACTGTGCACAGTGATGTCACCAGATTGCACGTCATGCCACCCTTTGGCATCATAAACCAAGTGCCAGATCTCATCACATTTTATGGTCACTACAACCGAGGCCCAAACCCAGTTCCCATGAGCCCCAGTTTAACATTTGCTGTGCATCAGTGTATAAACCTCCTGATTAAAGGCAGCAGAGGAAGATAACACACACAATGTGCTTAATGCAGCTCTCCAGGTAAAACATAAATGAACACATAGCAGCATGGTGGGTAATGCAGGTGTGGAAAAAACTTTGCTGTTGAAATGCATTTCCTTGTAATCAACTGTTAAAAGCAACTGGATCAGTACTGCAGCTTTCCCAGACAGCAGCCAGGAACTGGGAGCACTCACTGGATGCATAACTGGAAAACAACATCAGGGTCTCTGTGTACCCTTTGCAGATTTCAAGTCCCTGAGCAGCGCTGAAGGGCAAATCACAGAAGAAAAAGTCACTTCTATTTGGGCATGGACCTATCCTGTAGTAAAAAGCTGTCTTCTACTCACCAAAGGCACTCAGACATTCTGACAAGAAAGGGGCTTTGGCCCAATGAAATCTCTTTACTAAGAGAATAAAGCCAATAGTTTCCACTGAGTCGGCGGAGCGCGGCGCATCGCGTCTGGCAGGCTGCTGATGTGACGGAAGGGAAGAGAGCACGGCCCTGTATCGATCCCTCATCAGCAGGGCGAGCACTCCAGTAAGTTCACTTTAAAGCAGCCCCACACCAGCACTGCATTATCTGCCACACGAGTGCTGCAGAGGTTTTCAAAGGCTTGAATTATATCAAAGGCTTCTATTATGGCACATAAATCTACTGGGGGCTAATGTGATGCCCTTTGTGACTGAGAACTTCTTGTACTACAAAGGCTTTATTAGCTGGAGCCACAGAAGAGCAAAAACCACAGGAGGAGCAGAACTGGCTCTTCCCAGACCACCTGTGCTGCTCCAGCACAGGCTGGAGCATATGAGAGTCCAAGCTGCCCTAAAAGCCAACTCAAAGGTAGATCCCACACTTTACCACGAGTTTTACAAAATGTTCCTGTCCCTCTTTAGGGAGCTTAAAGCTGTAGCAATGCAAATTCCTCACTTCTTGTGTGAAAAACCTTCCATTTCTTCAAGGGAAAAAAATTGGTACTATTTCCACGGGAATCCTATGGGTCTTCTGAGTTAGCTGTCCTTCTGCATCAGAATTATTGTCCCTTAATCTCATTGCAGTACCAAAGCTCCCATTATATGCTCTCTCCATTTAATGCACTTCTGCTGAATATATTCTACACTGACCTATGGATTTGTTTAACCAATATTGATCTTAAATGTCTTTAATCCAAGAATTAAAACTTCTTCACGCCAAGGACTAACACACCCCTGAGTGAACCACCCCAATAAAAAGCTTATGCTCACCCTTAGGTTTACAACAAAAGCAGGGAGTTGCTTTTTTTTTTCCCTAAAGTACCACATGCAAATTAGTTTCATAGGTGCTGCACCAGAAAATATTTAAGCATGATTTACTCTGATAATTCTCAAGAAATAAGTGTAAATGGGGATTCATCATCCAAAGAGGTATTTTCCCCGCAGGGATCTCATTTTATCCCAGCAATACTCAACAACTTTCATCTATGATATGAAAGAAAATATAAAAGTCACTCTTTATAAAAGGTACATCTGTCAAAAAATCTGAGGGGGCTGGGAAAACAGATAAATTATTCAGGCTAATCTGTAGCACTTACTAATATGGACTTTTTCCAACCAAAGACAGCTCAGTTGCAAAAGACATGCAGTGGGGAGCAAAGAATGGGTCACACAGACACAGCAACACAACTTAATACCGGGAACAAAAAAGGTAATGGTGGCCAACTTGCAAAACCTGAGGTCTGGTTACTTCTGGAGGTGAGGAGGTGAGTACAGACACAAAGTAATATCAAGCAGGGGAATGAGGGGGAGAAAAAAAGAACTAAAGGATTTACATGTGGACTGAAGCCAAACTCCAAAGGTGTTCTGGTGCTTACCTGCCTTTAGGGATTTCAGTCTATCTGATGTAATAAAGGCTACAGAGGAACCTCTGACAGGATCAGATCTGATTCATCCCTGCACACTCAGTCTCTTCCTCTGCAGCTCTGCACCTTTCCAAGCAGCATGTGCTGCCCCACTCGCTGATACATCCCTTTACACCAATGCCATGTTTGCAACACCTTTCCTTCCCTACTCTGATTAGCCTAAGCTAGTTTGTGTTTTCAATCAATTCAGAGCCTAGAGTTCATGAAAACTAGCCAAACAGACTCTTCTTTTTATTAGTTGCTCTAGAAAGTGTTCCCTTTGTCTATTCAGAGTTCACCCTGGTTTTCTGCAGTAAGTTCTCTGAGTGTTACCTTCTCTCTTCTGGGGCAAAACCACCTTCAGCTGCACTTGCTGAAACAATCCCTGTATTGACATGCCTACAAAACACCTAATAACAGCAATAACAACTAGGAGTTATCACACTGTAAATGGGAAATGTTCCATAACAATCTCTGCATACACACATATGCACACACAAACATGTGTATCAGTAAAATAACCCCAGTAGAAATGACAGCTTTCCTGGGTGCACAGATCATGCCCTCAAAGCAGCTATTCTTGATGCCCTAAATCCTACTCTCTACTTGGAAGAATTAATGGTACCACTGTAGTTTCTTCGTCACTTTGCCAGGAAGCAGCAAGTTTTGGGGAGCTCTCACCCTTCCTTACATTTACCCTCATGACGTGGCAGACATTCTTCTGGGAGCATCCAAGCTTTTTACAAGGGTAAAAGCCAAATTTTTGGAAACACCTCATTAAGAGAGAATGTAATCAATGAGTTTATGTGTGGGCTGGAGAAAAGGGGGTGGAAAAGAAGGCAAAGGGAATCCAGGAACACACAATGATTATTTAGATGTCGCTTTCCTATTACTTCAAGAAATTCTGCTACATTTAGCATGTCTTCTGAATGGTTTTTGTTTATTTTTAATTTATTTCTTTTTTACATCAGAAGTATTTTAAAGCCTCTCCTTTATTTGTATTTCTTGCTTTTCATATTGTTTTTGCTTTCTTAAGGAAACTGGCAGCTGAAATGGTGTTCTAAAAACAAGTTACAAACATTTAGCAGTGTTGCCATTTCAAACACCATGCTCAGCTGAAACTGCCGTGTGGTAAGATGATGCTGTTTCAGCTGCTGGAGCCCTCAAAGGACAAAAAAAAAAAAAAAAAAGCTGAATAAAACCAAAATATAAGTCATGAGTCAACAAAATCTCAGGGATTTGTTGCAAATAACATCCTTCAAAGCAGCCCAAAATAGAGGATGCACCACTCTTTGCAAACAACGGTAGCCTGTATTATCACCTCCACCCAGCCACTCCAGCTCATGTGGTTCTCTCTGCTGGAAATAAGAAGCATTTCCCAGAACCTAATGCTGATATTTCAAACCAGATATTCCCATTTTCAGATAATGAAACAAAGCACCAGTGGGGGAAGGGGGAGAAAAAAAAAAAGGAAAAAAGGATAGGTTCAAAAGGAGCTTAGATGTAAAACTACCATAGATTTCATCAGTTTAACCTTACTATGGCAATAAGACATGCACACGTGAGTGAAGAAGGCATGAAATGGACCCACACATGAGCACTGAAATGTCCTATATTTGCGAGTCCCATTCACAAAGTATTTTTCTAAGGGGATAAAAATAGCATTAAAAGAAAATACATTGATTTTCTGTTCCTTTCTGATCTCGAATTCCCAGGGCAGAGCCTGTAAAACCTGCTGCCGCAGTACGTACAGGCAGCTGATCTGAGCAGAGAGCTCCAGGCAGGTTCTCAGCATTTACCTTGAAATACAGGAAAATCAACCAGCACCCAACAGCTCCCAGAAAAGCCAAACACCTACGAACTTGAGGATGAACAGCCTACAGCACCAGCACATGGCCTCACTGCCCACTCTCTGTCCTACAGGTAGCTGCATTCCTTTGCTCCATCTGCAAACATCCCTGAGCCATGTGAGCACACTCCTCAAATACATGGAAGTGCCTGTCAGCACACACAGGTCACCTACTGTGTTGCAAAGGAAAGTAATATCCACCCAGGCTGCCCAAGGGTAGGAACATTAAAGGCACTTCTGTAAGGCCTGATCCTGTTCCCACTGAAGCCACTACAAATCCTTTGGCCAGGGCTGAGAGCAGAACTGGACCTATGTTCAGCTCTTTTCAAACCTACAACCCTCAGCACCCAAGCAAGTTCAACGGGAATTTTTCAGAAGAGTGGTTTGACACAAGAGCCAAAAACAAGCAAGGGAACATGTGAACTTCCTACAGCTCTTTGGAGAAGCCAGGGAAGGAATCTGGAGATGTTAACTGTGAGAACTGTGAAAATGCTGAGGAGGGCAGTTGTAGTAAGTTATCACTGCTGTCATCTTCATGGTCTGATACTACACTGTTGATGGCTCAGATGTTTGTAGAACTGGACAACACCAGTTTTGTATGTTCTTCTGCTAGTCCATGTTTTTCCAAACACATTTAAGGCCTGGATAAACTGAGCAAATACAGCAGACCTAAAAAATCTGTAGATCACTTCTGGGTGAGCAAAAAAGAGAGAATAAATACAAAATACAAAACTAATAACTTCAGTGACTGCTCTTACACAGAAGCCAAAAGATCAAGAAGGATCCTACAGCATGGACTCCTCAAGGCAAGGTAAGAGTTCTGAAAGTGAACTCCTCACCTTCACACCAATATTTGCCTCTCTTCTGGTGAGAAAGAACAGGATGTACCTACATCATGGAATGAGGGGAAAAAAATAAAAAAGAAAGATAAGGTTTCCGTATTTCAGATTGTATGGAGACTCTGTATCTGTGGGACTTTTCATTCCAAAGTTAACTGTGTGCTGAAGAGAGTCTGGAACAGCAGAGCCTTTATGTTTCCAAGTTTTGAGGTGGCCTCAGAGTGCAGATCTCCTCTTCTCTCTTGTTTCTGGAATACTTTTTGACAATTAGCAGAATCAATGACCACAGAGCAAGAAGTCTGCCCAATCCATCAGGGTCCAAATGTGAAAAGAGGAGGAGGAGAGAGGGAACCTTCTAATGACAGGAAGGGGAGAAGAGGTGTAGATTTTTTTTGGCTTTATTCGGGAGCATTTCCTCATGAATTCTGGAAGAGAGTCAGGAAACAAAGATAGCAGCCAGCACTCACCTCCTGCATCTTTTTAAGGGAGAACTAGACAAATGCAGCAGTAGCAAACCATAAGTAACTTTCTCTGTGCAATGCAGACACTACCCAATACACAGAGTTGGCACAAAACCAAGGTATAGAGGCCACTTGGTAAATTCTCAATAAATATTAAAAACTCAGGTATGCTGATATCTGCAGTTTTTTCCCAAAGTTGATGGGAAAATTAAAGCATGGGTCGATGCTGCTGAGAACAGAGGAGTCAGTAAGATTCCCATGTTTAGGGCAATGAACAAAGAGATGGAGAAACTGTTATCTTGAATCTCAATTAGTGTCAATAGACTCTAGAGAGAAGAAAACCTGCATTGGAGACAGGACCACAGAACCTTTTCCATCCTTCCAGAAAGGCTCACCCAGCTTCTAGAAATGGGAGAGCAGAGGTGCCTGGAATCTCATCTAGTGCAACAACGCCAGCAAAACATGGGACCTCTTCTTTCTACAGGTTTTGCTCTCTTCTCATCACAAGCATATTTGTTGTTCCTATCAAATCTACAATGACAGAGGAGTAGGAAAGAAAAGAGAGTACTTTGTTTTCCACAGAAGGTAATCCTCATGGTCTGTGGTTATATGTACTTTTGTCTGTTATTTTTATATGTGTATACATTCCTTTGCAGAGGAATAGTGGAGACCAAGTGCACAACCACTACCTGATGTCAGCAGAAAGGTAAGAGCATGGAAATTGTGCTCACCTTAAGCATCACCTTAGGTGAAATACCACCAGGTCAGCAGCTGACTGGATCCCTAAGCAAAAAAAAACCCTCTCCCTGCAACAAATCAGGAATGATGGGTCATTAAAAACAGTGACTAAATTACTTTTTTTGTAGAAATATTTAAAATACAGAATAACACAACCACTTCCAGTACAAAAGTAACCAAGCATGTAGCAAGTGTATTACATCAACTTCAATAATAAATCTAACCTGCTAATATTTTCAACACTATATTTGTTCTCGCACACTTTTGAATTACTCCAACACTATTTTAAACAAATCCTTTCACTGAAGAAAACATCAATATATCAAAACTGTTTTTTAAACTAATGAGTTTCCCTTTTTGCAAAGCAATTACTCTAAGTACTGAAAAGGTTTCCGTGGCACCCTCCACTTCCAACTGACAAATATCGGCAATAGCTGGATATAAACCAAACAAACTGAAACCCCCCCAACCAGCAGCGTTTGACTCGAGGAAAAAAAATTAAATGTTTTCAAGCAGAAGCACTTATTCCTACCGAAAAGAAAAAAGTATGTGCGCACACCTGCTGCTCTATCAATCTAAGCAGGAAACCATTTCACTGCTGCATCATAAGCAGAAGAAAAGTGCTTATTAAAACATTAATCACAGTCCATTATATTCTGACTCCATGCCAGAAGTTCCCATTACATCACTGAAAATATCTATTAACCAAAACCTGATTCTGACAAGTTACAGAAGTGTAGTGTTTAGGATTTAGTAATGTAAAAGTCAGTTTTAGAAGAACAGTTACACAATTGATTTTGCAGTGGCAAGCAACTATAATTAATTGTTTTTGTGACATTTATTACTGCAATGGGGTTGATTTAACTGGTGTTTCTACTGTAAAATTATTAAAAAATTATTTCAAACTTCATCTACTTTTATTAAACACATTTATTGTGAAGGCATTTAATACCCATGGCTGGCTAAACAATTTTAAAATGTGCTGGATATACCAGTACATGTAAAACTGTATTGTCTTGTGTAAATATGGGCCTTGTTTAGAGCCACGTCTCACAGGAAATTATGCCAAATGAAAACCATCTCCCCTTCTCCTCTCCCACTGAAAAGGATTTATGTTTTTACATTTAATACCAGTTAAAGAAACAAAACCATGGTGGTGTTACCTTCAAGCCTGAGCAATAGTTCAGCTGTGCAGTTCAATTATGCTCAAACCCCTGTTTTGTTATTAGAAATGTGGCCTAACTCAAATGCTTCAATTTGGAAGAGGGAGAAGTGAACAAGTCAATTCTTTCTGGAAGCCTGGCACTACGGGGCCTGTTAATAAAGAATAGTTTTCAACTATCTGTCAGCAAGGCTTTAAAGCCAAAGCCATGAAAATCAGTTCCTAGATGTGTGTATATATAATCTCCAGCCAACCATTTTAATTGTAGGTACTTTCCTCAACCCCCTGGTAGGCAGCACCACTAAAAAAAGATTTTAAAAATGTAAAAAACAGCTATAGAGCATGATAGGAAACACATATTACGTTTTTTTGCCATTCCAATGAGTCCAACTGCAATCAGGGAACAGATGCACAAACTGCTGGACTGGAAGGAGCTAAAAACTCCAATTCTTATCGGTTTGTAAGACTCAGATTTTTTTTTTTTCAATAGGAAACCAGCAAAAATAAAGAAGAGAACACACGTGTGATGGGATACCACCAAATCTTAAGTTCTCTGATTCCACTTGTTCAAAAAGTTCCTCCAGTGTGATCTAATCTGAAGGACCACAGGGTCATCATCAAAATAAGAAAAGAGAGACTACCAGCTCTTTAAAATCTCATCATCCACCCAGATCTATTACATAAACAGAATCAAATTTATCAGTGGAATTACTGACTTTGGCAATTGGCATGCTCCTCCAGGAGAGATCCCTCACTCCTACCACTTCTTCAGAGAAGCTTTAAACATAATTGACTCCTGCAACAGAGTTATCTGAAGGGGGTTAAAGAATTACAAGCAACTGCTTGAAAAGCTGCAGGATGCTTCAAGCAAGAAACTCCTGCACTTCCCTCTGACATTTCAGGAAACTTGTAATTCACCTTTTCAGCCATTTGATACCTGAACAAACAATTCTCATTCAGAAGGTTGCTTTACAACTACATTTATCAGTGTCAGAGTCAAGGCTTTACTCCTCATGACCAAGGTGTTCCTGACTCTGTAGTCCAACACTGGGTTTAAGGAAAGCATCTGGGGCTCTGTCCCAGGAAGAACTACAAAAGCTGGAAGACACTGAGGCCCTGCTGTTGCTAAAGTGAGAGATGAGCAGGAAAGATCCACTCCTGCACATGCAAAACGTATTGTCTTTCTTGTGGCAATTACATAATTCCCAGTGCAATTATCCATCTGGCTGAGGAGTCAGAGAAAGACTCGAAAAGGGCAACATGATGGAGAGCAGGAGAAGCAAAGAAGGAAAAAAAGCGAAGAAAAAGAAAATACTGAGCACAAAAACTACTGACCTCAAATTTACCACAAACTTCCAGAGAAGCAAAAGAAAATCTAAAACTTACCTTCCACAAAAACACACTTTTCTAAGCAGATGGAGGACAGTCTGTGGACATAAAAAGTAGCAGGAGAACCAGACATCAATAGCAACATCAATGCAGGGGATGAAGGGAAGGATGAAAGCAAAGAAGGGCTTTCAGTAACAGATAAGAACTGTCACAGACGATTAGATCTTTTTTAATGGCTGGTAGTAACAAGGCTTTGATTTGGTGAGACACAAAGAGTGCAGAAAATAGAGCATTTGGCCCACACAGTTGCTGGATGCCTCCTGCCACATTATAACCCATTCAGCAGGCACCTTTGCCTGAGTGGGCACCATTTCATGTGCCCAATCAGCAGCACTGCCCCTACACCTGCAGAGACAACTCAGGGTTTGCCTCCCACCAACTCACAGTAATAAAGCCAATATTACCATCCTGATCTCCTAAAACAATTTTAAATATTTACTGATTCATCCTGTAGTACAGTTTGCAGACAAACCCCCACTCCCTATGTTAGAGGCTCTGAAAGTTTTTTTCCTCTTCACATTATTAGTATTTTAATAAATGTATGATTTAGTATTCAGCAAGCCCACACTACAGAAAGACTATTCTGGAATAAATGGTATAATTACATTTCCTACAGCGACCTTGTAATCTCTCGAGTATTTATTCTAGACTAAACAGCCTTACTCAGCTGCCCTGTGTCTGATTGCCGATGAAAGAAGCTTGTTTGACAACTGCTTCGAGCAGAAACATATTTTTTCCATGATTGCATGAAAAAGTAAAAAAACATTACCAGAGCAGTACTCCGAGCACAGAGACTCGTGTTAGATCGATGAGTTAATTTTGAAGCCAAACGCCAACAAAAACAATCACTATGGACATTCTGCTGTCATGGCCAGCTTTGGAGGTTAATTTAGTGGTACATACACAACTACAGCCAACTTCACATATAAGAAACTATGTGGTGTATGCAGGCTTCCTTCTTTGTTTCTTTATATATTTTCCATATTCTCTGCTTTTATAACCCCCCCGAGACCTTTTGCAGTTACAGAACCCACACTATACCCACAGGTGGGCGGGCAGGAAGCAAAACTCTCCGTTTCATAAGCAGGCCACTTTTAATATATTCAATTGCTAATGACCTTGACAGAAGAGCCCCATGCAAAACACCATATTCTGCAGGGTGTCGTTTGACATGTTCGCGGACGTTTCTGCCAGAAAGCTGATTTCTTAAACAGTAAGATTTCAGAGTTACTAAAGGCTGTGCTCCTTGTTTTCTATTCAGCTGGAAAAAATTGGTGCTAATCTACCTCCCCCCATATTGAATTTGCATCCTTCCAAAACCCTAAGATGAAACTTGGAGGATTTCTGTGGTGCTCTAAAGTAATACCAGGCAGTTTCTTCATCAAACCAAATGAGGATGGTTTACACACAGTTGTTGCCTTGGTCCATCCTCTCTTGAAAGAGACAGCACACTATTCCAAGGAAGTGTATCCACATAGTACTTGTATTGTCATTCACAGGCTTTTATTCAAATATTCACGATAAAATGAACAAAAAAAAAAAAACAAAAAAGGGCTGTATGCAAATGTATCTGTGTCTTTAAGGCAATAATCACTCCTTACCGGCCAATTCTCATTCATTAGGTGCCCGATTCAAAATGCTCTGCAGCTGACAGGGATCTCTCTACTAAGGATCAGGTCCTGCAACAGGAGACTCTGGGAAATTCAGACCATATGCCTTGGTAGCCAAGAGAATTCCTGCAAGGAGTGCAGCCCTCTACATGCCCTCCAAAGCAAGACAAGCTCTCCTTGCTCTTACTCAATCTTTTGACTCTGACTACTGAGCTTATTGAGAGACTAGATTCCATTAAAAGGAGCAGAATGAATTCAGTGTTCAAAATCAATGGGCCAAAGCAGATCAAATCAGCCCTTCATTTGTGGCTTTTCTCCTTTTCCAAGATTCAAGAAATATCTGCATACCCCAGTGACAGAGCAGATGTGAAAAATCACCTGCTATGACTTTTAAAGCCCAGCGCTCCTGTCACCCATTCAAAATCAATTCTCGGTTATTTCACTGCCTTGAACCCTGCACAGACACTGACAGGGTTTTAGCAAAAACTAATCCAGCCAAAGACCAGCTCAGCTCTGGTTTAAGAATAGTTTGGAGAGCATCCTTACTATTGCCTCACTTCAAAAAAAAAAAAAAAAAAACCAAAACCACAATGATTGACAGCAAAGAAGTTACACGAGTCATTTCTACATTAAGTGCCAGAACTCTACATGTGTTTTAAATTACACTACAACACTGTACAACAAAGAAATATGCAGAAATTTTCCACTTGAAGTGAAGGTTAAAAATTAAACACTAACAAAGTTCTAGCAGATATGAAATCCAACCTCACCTTAATGCAAAATTTAAAATGACTGAGCTGTCCTACACAAGGAAAAGAGGAATGAATCAATCCAGTTGTTCAAAATAAAAAGAACGGTGGGTTAAAACATGTTCATTGTATGTACAGATTTTCACAGCACTCCCACTCTGCTTCAGGACTTACCCTCATCTCTTAAAATGACATTTTGCTTAGATTTAATTTTAATTTATCAAAGTATATTACCCATCCTCATTACATTAGTGGTCACTCTTAAACTTTATTTTCTTCATCTTATTTAAACAAACTGCAGTGCTCCTAACAATGTGGTTATACATGAAAATAAGTCAATAGATCAATGGAAATTCACATTTTTCCCTAGAGAAAAAAAAGATATCTTTGGAGCAAACCTGATTTTTATAGGCACATGTATATATTCAGGTTATATCTCTCCAAAGTTAAGTAGGCAAACACAATTTTATTTTAAGCAGCCCAGGCTTGACCTGATTGCAAGATCTGCACAGAAGTTCTGTCTTAACATAAAGAATTCAAGTGCAATGCAAACAGAAATTTTAAATCCTACTTGTAAATGGCCTCTATTTTATGAGAACGATGAGGATAGGACTGGCACTGCCTTATGAGTATGATCCACTTTGGATTACAAGAAACTGTTTCTAAACTATGAGGCATGAAGTTCACGTACCTTTTCCCAAAATGTTAATCACACAAGCAGATTTTTGATTTACAGTCCATTTTTAAGTAGCTTGTGTACAGCTCTTCACATCTGTAAATAGTTGGGGTGAGAGCGCTGTGTGGCCGCTCCTGCTCGACATACAGACTTACAATTACTGCCAGGAATGTCTTTACATTTTTCAAGACCTCAAACAAACATTATTTTGATCCTCAGGGTTGCTTTTTTGTTTTGTTTTGTTTTTTTCTTTAAAATCAAAACTACACATCAAACATACATTTTTAAAATAACACACCGATTTCCATCCCGGGTTATTCTTTCGCTACTTGGCATGTCAGTTTGTTATATTTTTCCTTTCTTTTGTTTTGCAGTAAGAAAAATGCAGACCTCCAACCACACATATTCAGCCTACTCAGCTAAAACATTAGAAAGAAAGAAAAGGAGACAGGCCTTTTATGCCCCTCTAAGAAAACCTCCAAGTAAAGTAAGGGCAGCGAATGCCCGAGCATCCAGGTGCTCCTCATGTTCTCTCTCCCAGCCACCCACCTCCACACCCTGAAAGTCATGGTAGGTCACACAGCCTTGCAATGACTATGGCAATTGAACATATTTGGATCAATCTGAAAGACAAAACTCTCAAAACATGACTACCATCAGCAGGTTGCCTTCAACTCCACACAGAAATCAACAGTTCCCCAACACACGACTCTAAACACTTCAGTAACTCAGAGCAGTGACCAAGTCGCACAGACCAAGGGCTATTAGACCCTGGAAGGAGAGGCAGCTGCAGAGCCTGCACCCAGGATGGGAATGTTCTAGTGATACAAGACCACACTCTTCTCCAAGGGCAGCACCACAGGTTTGGGAGATGCTCTCACACGTGCCTTCTCCCCTTCTCCAAGTCACGCTCCCTTTTGACAGCTGAGACAGGCATGAGCTGGTCCTCACACTCTGAACAACCAAAGTGACCTTTACCAGGGGGCTGGAGGACACAAACCCCTACACATTAAACCAATCATTTGTGTTGGGGGCTGGGGGGGAGGGTGGAATCTATTTCTTCACTATTCTCAGACCTCCAACACACTACCAAAAAATGCATCACAAGAAATGCTTTTCTGCAGTACTTAGCAAAATAAAAGAAAATTTACATGCCCAGGGGAAACTGAAAACAAATTTCCTAAAAACAATTTGAACATAAATTTCCTTTTTTTTGCAAAATATGCAAAGTCCACACAGAAAAGTAGTGGGAGGATGCAGAATCAAGTTTATTGGTCTGCTCACAAAGCTCTTTGTAAAGTCTAATAACCAAATAATACGAGTCATCTTAAAAAGCAATTTTTTTAAAATAATGAAAGATCCATAACAAATGTTCTAAATGATCCCTTAAGGATTAACCCTTTTTCTTGCTCTTTGCTAGACCTTCTTGCCAGCTGTCCTACATTACAGCAGTTTACTCAGAAATAAACTCAACACTGACACTGAAAATTTAAAGTGAGTCTTGCAAAAGGTAAGAGGTTAAGATGTGAATATTCAAAAAGCCCATTCTACTGAGTGTTTTGAAGAGAATAAATTGTACCTTAACAAAGAAAGAAGTCAATAAATTATGTTACCAGAAGAGAATTCAAAGTCTCCAGGTTGGCAGTGTCTTTGCAATAATTCTGGCTCCAGGAACTCAGATAACAGCCTGCACATTTGAGGGAACTATTTAGCAGCAATAAATAGCCAAACTGCAAAATCATTAAAAGGAAAATGAAAAGAGGGAGAAACTAAAAAAAAAAAAAAAAAAA
>VYXB01010514.1:168097-253777 GCA_013397135.1 Pachyramphus minor
ACAAAAAAAACCAACCTAAAATTAAATACATTTAGAATCATAGAATGGTTTGGGTTGGAAGGGACCTTAAAGACCATCTAGTTCCAATCCCCTGCCAGGGGTAGAGATGCCACCCACTAGGCCAGGTGCCTCAAGGCCCCGTCTGGCCTCTTATGAGTGTAAATGAACAGGAAACTAAAAGTCTTTAGCAGGAGTGGATATCATTGTGCCCAGCTCTTCTGCCTCACCCAGGCAGCTGTATGCAGCTGCCTGAAAACCCCCAAAGCAGGGACAGAGGTATATTAGTTAAGCATTCATCATCAACAGGAAATGCGCATGAGTTCATATAAACACAGAAACACAAATATATAAACCAACAGGCTTGCACAGTTTAAGGTATTTCAGACGCCCCATGGAATAGGGTTGGAGCTGTACCGGCTGGGAACCCACAGCTTCGATGTATTTGTTTTGGAATGGCAAACAGCCTCAGGACTCAGAAGATCTCTTCTGGTGGGCACCACCAACCAACCAACCCACCCACGAGCCACCCCTTGCTGCTGCAGCCACCCGGCACCCCTGTGCTCTTAACTCCTTCAGCTCCTCCAGAGCCAAGCCCAGCAACCCTGGCTGTTCATGCTCGCAGGATTGGAATGGCACATCCCAAAGTGTTCCCAAGAAAAGACTGTGGCACTGTTTGCAAACTCTACTCCGGACGCTGCGACGCAACCGCAGGATTTAAAGGATTCTGTTTTGGAAGTTGATGTGCAGCCTCTGTGAACCACTGTCACAGGCAATTAAATGGGATGTGCACGGATCACACAGGGTTCCTGGTGGATTTGGACACCAGCACTCACCTTACACAGGCAAAGGGACGGGGAGTGGGAATCCTCCCTGCACAACTCAGCTTTTTTCGTTTGTGATGGGGCTGAGGACTGGGAGGGCCTCAAAGCTCCCCCTGCACTGGAGGTCCCTCACAGCTGTGCTCCCTCCAAACAGGTGGTGAAGGCTGAACCAGGCTCTGCCCAAGTTTAAACTGCTAATTAATATTTGGTCTCAGAAGCTTGGTATCAGATAATAAAAAATTACAGCCATCAGGAGGACATAAAAGCAGTAAAAATGGAGACAGCCTCAAGTCCAGACAGCCTTGAGTTTTCTAAAGCACCATTTGGTTGCTTATTTACTTAGAAAAGTCTATCTACCTCTGTCATTTTCTGGATGAGATACAATTTCTCCTGTGCCAGTGAACTAGATGGGATTCCTGTTTGGATTTCAGTGGTCTCCAAAACTGCACACCAAATTGTGTCAACTTTGCTTGGTACTTTGTGGCTTCAGTTTTCCCATATTGCACAGTCAAATGTGAACTGTTATCTTTTAAACTCTTTCTTGCCTTGCCAGTCTGCACACTCATTCTGCCATGTAGTTCTCCAGGCACTGAAAGTGCTGTTGACCTTGAAAGTTAGGCCATGACGAGTTGGGTGACCGTATCCCGGTAGCTACACGTTTTCAGGTGGCATTTCAACTACAAACACATCTCTAGAGAGCGCACTTTTGGACTTCCTATCTTCCATTACCCCTGCACAACAGGCTTCCAAACTCCTTTCCGAACATGGCTGCACACCATGATGCCGCCAGGCTGCTGCTGGACCAGCCCTGCATTATATTTTTTGACATAAGTTAAGCTCTGTGCTTCATTTCTCACAAACGCAGTTTGACTGTAGACAGCAGCCGACAAGTAAATCTACCCTTTTCCATGGCAAACAGCCCAACTTTAATATTTTTACTGGCTTACAGCTGGGTAAATTAAGCCCCAGATTTTTATTTATTTATTTTTTAATACCGTGCAACTGAAAATGAACAGCTACTTCACGACGACTGCCAAGGACAACCTTAAAAACACTAATGCAATCCAGTCCAGCTCTCAATAGATCTATAAAGGCTAGAGGACAAAAAATTTCAGCTTATCCACCCAAACAAAATGTTGGTTGGGCAGGAAGTCTAATATTTCATTAAGATACTTAAAAAAAAAAAAAAAAAAAAAAAAAAAGAAAAAAAAAAAAAAAAATCCCTGGCAATCTGAAGATGGTAACAGTCCCAGCTATAATGCCATGAAATGGGAATTAAAATGTGTTACTTACCCCAGCCTTCCCAGCATTTCAAGCTCTGGAACTTGTGGTCCATATGTCTCCACTTGCAGAGGCTGATACTCATACAGAGTTTCCTCTAGCTTTTGAATGGGAGCAAGTGAAATATGCTGACCCTGTTAAAAGGGGGGGAGAAAAAAAAAAAGAGATTTCTATATACCAGGTCACGGTTTTGTTTTGACTTTATTTAAATGCAATGCAAGAACGAGTTGATAGCACTAACCTGGTCCAGATAAAGACCATCCCATTAAGAACATACTGTCCACTATATCACTTATTTCTTCATGATTTAAATTTTTTACTGGGAGCTACAGATTGAAAGTGATGTTTCATTAGCTATAGCTGTTTGGACTAGGTAGGAGGAAGGGGGCAAGTTTTATTGAAGGTGAGTTTACCATTAGAGAGCACAGCTGCTTCCAGTGTCACTAGTAAAATTATTATTAGGTTAAAATTTTGTTTATCAGAAGTACTATCAAACAAATGTCTCTGAGAAAACCACTTAATTCTGTAATCAATGATTTCCTGAAAGCCCTCATTAGAAAGGGAAGCCGCTTTCCTTTTTCTCTGCAGGCTTTGCAAGCTCCCATATTATAATGGCTCTCAAGATAGACTTTTACAGAGCAATACAATTAATTCATTCAGCAAATTCCCATTTGTTTCATAACTAAAAATATAGAAACACACAAACACTAAACTTTCATTCCAGATGGTACTTTTGCAAGCCCTTCAGAACACTGAGAAATAGTGAGATTTCCATCCCCCACCACTCCCTCTCCAAGTCCCTATCACTCCAAGCTCTCACAAAACAGGAGACTTGTGGCTGGAAAAGAGGGGTCAGGAGGATATGAGATAGAGCCAAAGTTAACAGATGTTGCTGCGTGACATTCTACACTGATTTGTTGATCTTTCACACAGTTTCAATTTTCTACTGTATTCTATGGTGCTCACAAAAATTAGCAGCAGCAGCAAAAAGACAGAGTGCTATGAGGTCTCCCAAAACAGCCTGGCTTTCCCGGTAGAAATCGAGCTTCCCATCTGCAAAATGCAGGAATTTAGCAGAGTAGTAGTATTGTTTTTGTAGACATTTTGTCTGCAACAGGAGATGGGAGGCTTTCCACGGTGTAATGCCGTGTATAACCCTGGCTCCCACTGGTGATCACTTACTGAGCTGAGCTTCCCTGGGGCCACTTATGTGAGCATCTACTCCCTCAAGTGGAAACTACAGGTTCCCAATGAGGGACACTGGGTTAAAATTAACTAAAGACAGGGAAAAAAAAGGTCAGTAGAAGGGGAATGCTGTTAATTAAATTTGTGGTTGAGGACGGTGACCTTTCTGAATTTGGAGCAGAGATATTTTTGTTTAGAGAGTTGCAGAAAATAGCTAAGAAAATTGAAGACGCAAGTCCTTGAGAAGTGCTGTCATGGATCGAAGCTGATCTCTATGGAAATATCAGCAGCTCAGGTTTTCCACTGAAATGGCTCTACGTGTGTGATGAGAACAGACAGTTTTAGCCTTTTTCTGTACTGCCTTGGGGCCTGGAGAGGCCTCTGCCAGCACCATTGTGGTGACTGTCCTGGAGGTGAAACGTGGTGAAGAAAGTTCTCCAGTCTGCCATGGATCACTCCAACTCTCATGGTCAGCACACTTACTTCTGTGCCACAAACTATTGCTACAACATCAAAAGCGGGCTGACACACATTAAAAAAAAAATTGTAGGAAAAGAAAGGTTAAAAATTCAGTTCTATTCCACTTTATGACACCTTAAGACACAAATGTGGGGTCTTCTAATTGGTAGAAGTTGTCAATCTACAATCTATTCAAATTCGTGAAAACATTATACTTTGTAACTACATATATGTGGGCCTATTATTACATCCATTTTATGAGATTAATGCTTAAATAAGACTTTTAGATGTCCATTTTTAGCAATATCTTCAACTCCAGAGGTAAAGACATACCAACATTTTACATGTGTACAGCCTCATCTGGCAAGGGAAAAATCTCATTCTTTCCAAACCCAAATTTTGTCCCAGCTATAGAAAAGAAAATTCAGTTTCAGGCAAAGATCAAAACCATGGTAAATATTTTGGGAAACTCCTTGTGTGTGGAAAAAGGGAGCAGCTCAGATTGCAGGAGCCACAACTCTGGAGGGCACCACCAGAACAGCTGCTCACTGTTAGTGGAGTTGCCACTGGTGCATTCCCAACACTTTTAACAAGAGCAACTTCTGCTGACATGGGCCAAGGGACAGGGGAAGGCTCCTGACAGGTGGACTGGACTCATCCCCGGCCTCTTTCCCCACCACTATTTATGCTGCTACAGATGCCCACCCCTGGGAACTCCTGGGGGGACAGGATGAATGTGTTCCAGTTTTCTTCCTCTCTGTGTGGGGTTCCCAAGCGGCAGGACATCAGAAGAGGAGCAGCATTAGAGAAACTGTCCACCCTCAAGCTGGTCTGACCTCATTCCCAGCACGGGCCAGGACATCTTGTGTTCCTGTACAAAGCTCAAGGTCTGGCAGTTCAGCCAAAGCACCTTCTTTTGAAAGGTGTCCAATCTAGGCTGAGAGATGTCAGATCATAAAGGTTCAGGCACATCCCCTAGGTAAATTGTTGCAATAGTTAATTATCTTCACCATTAAATATTGGCAATTGATTTTTCATTCATCAGTCTCCAAGCAGTGACTCTCTCCTACGTCTTTCTCGCCCACATCCTGGGCCAAAGTGCAAGTGTTAGGAACCAGGATGTACTTTTGCATGGCAAAACAACTGTAGTGCTTTGTGTCCAGCCAGCAGATCTGCACCTCAAGGAGATTATGCAGCTGTATGAGACAGCTCATTTGTTTTCATTTCCCAAAATCATCAGTTTAGCTGATGGGCTTTGGCAACATGGATTACATTCCACTTAGCAATGGGTAAAAAACCCCACGACCAGCTGTTGTTCCTGCCCTATAGCTGTCTGGCCTTTAGGCTCCTGAACTCATGGGCTTCCAGCTTGTTTAGCCCTGCACAGATTATTGTGGCCCCAAGCAGTGGGTATGGCACAGATCAGTGCAAAGGGCTGGGATGCAAACCAGAAGCATTGCCTTCCCTTTTTCCACTGATGTTGGCATGAGACAAATCACAAAAAATCCCTTATGGAGGTTAAAAGGCTCAATTTGACCACTGTTATCTCAGTTGAAGGCCATTTGATCAGAAGCATCCCAGTTTTGTCTCTCTGTCCCAAGTGGTCCCTAACCACTTCATAACACACTGGTATAAAAGGGATGCTGCTGTGTAACTTTGAAGACAATAACTGTTACTTAGGACTTACACAGCACTTTTACAGATCCAAAACCCATTTCAAAACTATGAGGTAAGACTTCTAAATTTCCTGTATTCCACCTAGACAGTCAGCCTTACCTCTTTCCAGCATTAGGAGGCATTTATCAGCATGCTAAAACCAAAATGAAAGCAGTGGGGCCAAGATCCTACTTCTGCATTACTTTCTCCTGACAAACCTAAAATCTGATGTTGTGGTCATGGGTAAGTATTTCTAATTCCCCTTGGATGCTGTAATGTTTGTGTAAAAGAAGCTGTCAGTATCCAAACAGAGATAGAAAAGGCTTCCAAGAACACAGACAACACATTTTCCTGCCTCCTCTCCCTCCCACCCCTATCTTCATGGCATATGAGTGTTTTCTCTGGGATTATTTTAGGCACTGGAGCTGCCTATTACATATTGGAATGTATGGAACCACAAAACATGCTGCTAATTAGAAGGAAGGCATTTGCTTATCCTTAGGACTTTGTTTATGTAAAAGCCTGCACAGCAATGGATTTGTGAGCAACTGACTTCCCATTCATGTACTGTCTGGTTTCAGAGGAGAGAAATAGAGGATTAAATAAGGAGAGGGGTGGTTAAATAATGTCTTTGCATTAGAAATAAAACTTACCCTCTGATTTACTTTTCACTATCCAAATATACTGTTTCGAGATATCTCTCAGTTGAAATAATAAGAAACAACAGCCGTGGTCAATTTTGGTGTCAGACTGTGATACAACATGGCATTAATAAAAGAAAAGCCATGGATTATACACGGAGAAGAGCTGCCCTGGCAAGGACAAGGAGCTTATTTTAAATAAAAACAATGCTCTTTTAGGAAGAATCATGGCTACTAGAACATCAAAATTATAGACTATCAGTGCACCTTTCACACAAGTTTGGGGGACTCTTGGCAAACACCAGGTATATCAGTATTTGCCTGCTGGCAGAAACAGGTTATTTTAGCACACAGAGTCCAGAAATATCTGCTCAAGGTGCAGTGTTCACAATTCTTCCCATCCTGTCCTCTCTCCCTTTCCCTGCCTTCCTTCACCTCCTTCCCTCTGCAGCAAAACGAAACAAGTGACAGTCTCCTCAGAAATCTTTCAAGTGCTGGGGAGGAGAAAGGAGACTGACACCAAAAATGCACTAGTAGGGGAAAGAGGAGGAACAGCTATGCCACAAAAACATCCCCAGGCAAGAGACAGAAGCCAGAGACTGGGGTCAGTAAAACTTGTCCAGACAAGGCATGTTTCTGTACTAGCAGCAGCTGGATGAGTTGCTGCAGCCAATCTTCTTGCTTTTTTAATTTCTCTCTGCTTAGGACCTTACTCAGCTCTGCTATCACCACATTTCCAGAGCACAGCACACGTCAGATAGCAGGAATAGCAGTATTCGTGCTATTCATCTCACTAAGTCAGTTTGCAGCAATGTTATTTTTATTTAACCCTTTTCACTGTTGGGTCGCCCTCCCCAGCCTGGTGTAAGGAGCATAAAAGGGACCCAAGGCCTGTGGGATGCCAGGGCATGACACTGCTAAAACATCCCCTTGATTGTACGTGGCACAACAGAGAGGTTAACAAAGGCCCTTTTTGACACACCATCATCTGAGTGTGTAATTATCCAAATGCCTTCAAGAGAACATTAAAACAAAACTATAAATTCCTTGAATTTTTCAGTATAGGGAGTCTTAGGAAACTATTTTACTGTTAAGCTCATAACAGAATTAAGGTTTTGGAAAGATTTCATGTTAGTACAATTTCTTACAGATATTAATGCAAATATCTTTGGGAACGTGGTCTGAGCCAAAAGTTGGGTTGTTGTGGGGCTTTTTTCCCCCTCTAGTTTCCAGCCTCCCAATTCACTATTGACAAATACATGTCAGCAATGCTAATGTGGCTTTCTGATTCTGATTAACTACTTTGACTACAGTAATACCCAGGAAAAGGAGAATGAAACTGATAGATTTGGAGGGCTTAGTTAATATTATTTTAACCTTTACCCTCTCTGTCTTCCACAGCCTTTTTAAATAAACACAAGGAATGTCAAACTAAAATGTATAATTCCATTCCTTAGCCCAAAATTCCTAAGCCAGTGAGGCTTTTCCAAAGATGTGAATATCTAAAATCAACTTCTCTTTCTTCTGCTCTGGAAAAATCAACAATAAATCTAATTTCTTTACTCGATTATGACAAGTGGTATGGGAATATCCCAGAAGCAAAACAGAAAGAGAAAAAATGATTTGACAGAAAGCAACGGAATCAAAATTAGATTTCCTGTTGATCACAAAAACAAAATCTGACTACATGTGGCAGGACCAGAGATACAAGATTGTCACCCTCCCTTCTCCCTGAGGTAGGTGATTTCAGATGCCTAATAACAATCTGACTAAACTACTATATTTAGACTTTTCTTTTTCCCCTCCACAGTAACTTAATTTGATTTTCAAATGCCAAAACAGATTTAAAAGATGTGCTTTCTTTAGGAATGGCAGAAATAAACCACGGGATCAGCAGCACTGAAGAAGCTATTAACAAAGACACTCAGCTATACGTGATTTGTTATACACAAACAGGTACCTGAGAAATTAACCACGGAGTGACATGGGTTAAATCACACCATCAGTTCTACTTGCCTCCAAAATTTTCCTTTACAACTTTCTGACATAAGTAATTACCTGACCAGACTTATCTTTAAGCTCCTGCCAAAAAGGCCCATTTCTGTAATCTCTCAGAATAAAGCCCATGTCCATCTTACATGCCGAAATACAATTCCCCTGGGTCTGTGCCAGCAGCAGGATTTAGTGCCTGCTCCCTTCACAGAAAAGCCCAGTGCCCTTTCCTCATGTCCATGGATTGCAGCCCCTGCCTGGGACTGTCCTCTCCAGCACTGACTGCTGAAGCCCAGGCAGGATTCAGGGGATAGTCTGGATGTTTGCTGCAACAAGTCACTCGCTTGTTTTCAGTGGAGACTCCAGAGTTCCTGCAGGAACTGCCAAGCTTTCCTCAAAATCTCCAGCACTGTTCAAAGGATAGCCCACCACACAAGAGAGCATAATTTTTCGAAATAAAGAATTAAAACACAACAGCATTTTCATGTCACTAGTAAGCCCACAGGTCACTCTCCTGGTTTTCAGCACTGGTTTCTCAATCTTGCTCCTGACTCAGCTGCTAAGCACTCACTTCTGTGCAACCCACAGTACACAGCTCAACTTCTGCTCCTTTTGCTCTGGTCCCAGGATCTTTACCCTGCACGCAAGACCTGTTTGGCCACTTTCAGCTAGACTGCAGAGCCATGCCACTGGCTGCTGTGTGGTGTTCCGATGGGGATGCCAATTGCATTTACAAACCTCACTATCAGCTCACACATTCTTCTTCCTGCCGAGGCTTTCACCAACACAACCCTTCTCAGGGTACGACAGCAGGTTCTTCCCATTTGTCAGAGAAATGTTTCACTACAGGTGGCTCCAAGTCCCTGCTCTGTTCAGTTTTTTATGCCAATCCTCAGAGTGCTGTGTTGGTAATACAGCATTAAGCAGAATTAAGCAAACTTTTGTTGTGTCTCTACCATCAGACTTCTGGAGCCCTGCTCATTTTAATTTGGCTATCAACAGAGCACAGTATCAACTATCAACAGCAGCCAGGCTAATTACAGGATTTAGGGCTTTAACACAACACTGTTTTAAACACGCACATTAAGGGTCTAATTTTTCAAGGGACGTGAAGGAGAAATCAATTTGGCAAATGCCACTTTGTACATCATGAGGAATAACACTGAGAGAGGGACAGACAGGGCAGTGGAGGTCAGAGCACAGCCCCATCACTTACTGATCAGTGATAACTGCTTGAGTCTCCCCACAGGTCAATCTCCTGGTGTTCCTATTTTGTTGCAGTAAAGCTGTGTGTTGTGCTGATATAATCCCTCTATTAATTGTTTAAGATTTCCTGGAACCTGCAAAAATCAGTTGTTCCTGGAGAACAGTGGAATCTGCTGTATTAGAACAGCAGCTCATGAAGAGCCACACATCACTGCACTATCTGCTCTTTCCTGGGATTCTCTAAAGCAGCCTCCCCCCACCCAAACAGCCAGAGCTCTACAATATCGTTTTTGAGGAATGCAAAGTCTGATGGATGATTTAAAACGAAAGACTGCTTAAAATAACAAAACCAAACAGAAAGCTGACCTTGGTCTGCAGAAGATGAGAAACTCTGTGTGTGAAAGTAAGATACATATTCCCTGTTTAACTGAGCATCCAGCCTAGACCCAGATAAAGGTTGATAAAGATGCAGAACATCATATTCAGCATGGCTTATGTCTGCCTGATAAAGGGAAGAAATAAAGTGAGATTCCTTGAATAGCTAGATTTTAAGGAGGGACTGCTAAGGGTTGATAATCGTCTGGCAAAAGAAAGCAAGGAAGTTTTTATAGCAACAGGAACAAAAAAAGGAATAAAATATGAAGAAAAGGACAATAAAGGCAGATGAAAGGAAAAGCATGAATAAAATAGAAAAACAGGAAGAATGAATTATTAGAAACAGGCAAAAAGATAAAAAGGAGGAATTTAGAAAAACTGAGGTCTAAAGTTAAAAAACTAAGAGTGTCAGATGTTAGTAGTACGAGATACATTTTCATATTTGTGAACTATATTTACTAAAAAAATTTAAAGGAAAACTGAAACCTGTTAGCAATGTATTTGGAAATTGCTACTTAAAGTGGGAGTACTATTCCTAGCATTTTTTCCTCATTTGCATGCAGAGTGCCCAAGTAAACATGAACCAATTATTCTGGGACAGGAAGGGACCCAGTGCAAACGTAACACACACTTCACGGCACCGCTTTGAAAACACATAATTATTTTCCCAAACTAAACAGAAAAAATTCCCTGGGGCAGAAGCAACTGCATTTTTATATGCACAAAACATACTCCTTTGTCCTTCCAGAGAGGATTTGTTTCTTTCCATGCAAGTTTCCATCTATGTTTTAAGTGGATGTATCAAAATGATGCTTAAATCTGAACCACAGACTGCGGACAGCTTTTCACGTTGTGTATACTTACTTTCAGTGGTATCTGAATTTTACCAGTCCCTTGGACAGGGTTCAGAAAACTCCACAGGAACCTATTTGTAAACCTTGTCTGATCCTGAGAGTGTTGCAGAAAGTCCCTCCACGAGCTACCATGGCCTACTGCATTGCTCTGCTTTCAGTGGCTACGGCCTCATTACCCCTTGAAGCACAATAACCAGAAATATCTAAGGCATCCTTAACACAAAGGAAAAGGAATGGTTCCTGCCATGAAAAATTTACAGTCTCAGACAAAATAGAAGCTGGTAGCAAAAGCAGTGATTAAATCACATGGCAATATCACTCAGTCCCAGAAAAATCCTATTTATCTGTTTGTAAAATAAAAAGATGCCTCATCTGTTTTATCTTGTTAACTGGCTCCTTTGTGAACCCTTTTGCTAAAACACTTGCATTCAAATAAAAAAAAAGGCAAGTGTTGCCACAGACTCTGAAAGAGGAGACTGCTGTGAAAACAACTGCAGCACAAACACCACATTTCCAGCAAGTTAGAGAGGCTGCCTGAGTATTTCCTGCTATGGGCTTACAACAGACAGTTTTGCCTTAAAAACAACACTTCCATTGTGGAAAGGAAGATTCCTGTATGCTCTGGCATAAGTACTGGATGGACCCACATCAGCAGAATGCTCTGATATTTAATAATACCCAGCACAAGGAAGGGCATTGCTCAAACCCAGCCTGCTGGACATCAGGGCTTGCACTGACATCCCATGCCATGGCTACTGGCTGCTACTTGGGAAACAACACAAGCAAGCTGGAATCCCAGAGAAAGGAAGCCCTGAGAACAAGTATTAAGAACATTTGTTAATCAAAGGACCAAACACATAGGAAGTTTTTCATTTCTCTGACTTCCATATATTATTTCCGTTCAGTAAAATATGTACCAGGCTCTCCACAGATGATGCAAATGTCTTACCCCAGCTCAGGGCAGCTGCTGCTCTGAGAAACAAACCCAAATGAGCTGATCATTTGAATTCCCTTAAAACTCTTAATATTGGACCAAATAAAGCACAGTAGAACTTATTATACGGTTTAACAAGCTATGTCTAACATCTCTGTGCACTTAAAAACTCTAATCAACTTTACCTGTAAGCTTGGGGGGGAGGGGTGAGTGAGGGGAAAAAAAGAAAATAAGATACAAACTCCTTTTCTCCTCGACTCTGAAAATAGTTCAGGGTCCATATCCCTATACAAGAAGTAATAAAAATAGTTCAGTTTCTGGTAGCAATAACAAAAACGAGGGCAAGATTAATTCTTACACTTTTATGGCAAACAATCTAAAGCAGATGTTCGAGAATAAAAGTGAGATGTCAAAGTAGTTAAAAAGTGCTTTTCAAACCCAAACACAACAAGACAACTTACAGCTTTATGTGCTTATATAAAACTCTAAATCATCTCAGTCAGCATCCACCCTTAGCCCTTCGCTGGTGTATGAGGCTTCACAATTACCAAAAATGTTACATTCACAGCTAAACCACCACCAATCGGTGTCTCCTAAACAAAAGCACATGCAAGTGAGCTTTGCTGATGAGAGATCAGCTCCTGAATACTGGGCCTTATGAACAGTAATAGGTTTCCATGGTCTGAATATCCAGAACCTCTGGAATAAAGTCCCTGTCTTTAAGAGACACAGCACACTTTAAAGGTATCTAAAAACAGTTCAGACTGTATTTACATTTCCGCTACAATACTGCAGTTTTGAAACAGAGATCAAACTTCACATTTTAAAGTCAAAATCAACACAAGCATTCCTCAGAATCAGACTTCAAATGGATATTTGAAGTTATCCACACTTTCTTGTTTGCGAGTTCAAAGAATTGCTGATCATAAAGCAAACTTGAAGACATCGAATCTTCTAAGTACAAATTTCACACAAGACACTGTGTGCATACAGGAGAGTTGAGTCCTTCCACGTTTAATATGGCAAAAGCCTGTGGAAGGTAACTGTAAGCACATCCTTTTCCAATGAAACCATCCTTTATTGTGAACACGAGAGACACTGCGTTAACTTAAAACAGCGTCCCCTTAGATGTGCTTTCCAAAAGGCCCCAAGCAGGACAATACTGATTTAAATAAAGAAAATTAGGCAAGTTTTTGCACTCGAGCTTCCCACACAACTAGGATTTGCCAAGCCTTTCGAGTCTAATCAGAGCTACAATCACCAGGTTTATAAAGAGACTGACTCAGTGCGCGCGCACACTTCCAAACTCACCAGCAAGGGCTCATTTTTTGGCTGATCACAGCAAACTGCCTCCTGAGCCGGTCAGCCCAAGAGTCCATCTACCTGGAAGCCATCCATCCAGCGACACTGGGCTACTGTGCATCTGCATTGCTGTTTCACTTCATCACATGAAACACAAACCCGTCGCTACAGGCATCGCAGTAACTGATACTGCGCCGCTCAAGTCAATGGGAGCAAATCAGAAACTCTATAGAGTGCATATGAATAATAATAGCTTTTTGTGTTTCCTTTCCCAAATGCTGACAGTTTGGAGGGGTATTTTCTCCACCACCACTGCTGGACTAGAACTACAATAATTTCAGCGTGCCAAGGCAAGCTGTTTGAGAAGCTTTCACGGCACATTTGGCTTTATAATCCAGGGTGGGAGTTTTGGGTTTTGTTTTCAGTTGTCCAAGAATTGACAAGAAAATGAAAATTAAGGTTAAGATGTATAACTCTCAGGAAAATGATATTTTCAGCAAATGATGGCAAGGTCACATCTAAAAGCTTTAACAAAAAATTCAAATCACCCTTCAAACCACCAGCACCCTAAATAACTTCACCCTAGCTCTGGATGTAAACTTTTATCAATTGGTAGTACACTGAGAAAACCACGTTTTCTCCTTCAGTTTCACATTAATCCTGGGTCACAGTTAAAACATAATACCACATCAACTTTTTTCTCCCCCCATTCCCTATTCACAGCCACTGCTGTGTTGGCTGAAACATTTATGGTTAGGACGGAGCATTGACCAAGAGACCTACAAGGAACAAAAGCCTGCCAAGAGCCCGAAAGCAGCTCACCTTACAAAACCATCCAACCCCCAGCTCAGCTACTCCAGCAGCTACACCAACCATTCCAGGGCATTAGCAAAAGTAGGGAGCTGCAGTGACTGTTTGCTACCAAGTCAACGACTTTGTTTAACCTTTCCTATCTCAGATTTAGACTAATAGAAGAGGCAGCCCTCAAGTGCTACCAAGAGCATTCTGTAATTCATACAATAGTTGAGTCACAGCAAATCAGCAGCCTGGTCAGGATAATGCACTGCTGAATGTACCTACATTTGCTTCTGCAAAGGGCTACAGTTTCCTTTCAATTATTCATAATGCTCTGCAACGTACTTGGATGTGTATACTGTACATACACAGAGCAGATTTATTTGAGAAAATAACCACATCTCAGTAATTAGCTGATTGCAGTGCCCAAATGCTGTAGTTTTTAATGAGATGCTTTTTATGTGCATGGAGGTTTCTATTCTGTGTGTACACATGCAGATGCACCCAGACACAAATAAGCAAGGGCATGAGCTAAACTGTTTTAAACAAATACTGTCATAGAATGTTTGCACAACCCTGTAATCCCCCAGTCATGTGCACATTTACACACGGGATTTATTTAGAGGCACGTCAAGCTAACAAATTTATTTGCTATCAGAAAATTTTATCGTACACTTACCTGGGGCTTAGACCCAGATTCAGCAACACTGATTCAGAGCTTAGAAAACTACCCAGCTTTGAGCAAACAAAGAGCCTCACAAAGTCAAAGGAGCCGTCGCATTCCGATTACTTTGTCTGGATCGTGGCCTACAAGTCCGGTCCAACAAAGCCAAGCAAGCCTAAACCTGATGGCGTAAACTGAGCCCATCCGCTTCGCTGCAATTACCTGTGGCAATAAACACCACGGTCTAGGAAGCAGAGGCTTGCAGAAACAGGCCTCCAGAGAAACAACCAGCACCCTGACGGCTCCAGTCTCCGCTCCTTGTCCTTCCATGGACTGTTCCAACAGCCCGGAAGTCGAGCAGCTCACAATCAGATATCGGACAGCAATTAATGTGCCATTGCCTGGACCGCAGATCCACCAGGATACCTGGATGGGCCCTGGGGAGTGAACTGCAATGAGGGCAAAGTCACAGAGCTGGGGGTTAAGCCAACAGGAGTAGATGCTGCCTTCATTTTAAAGCACATGCTTAAGGGTTTTCTGGGTTAAAGCCAGGATGATCCATATCTTATGAGATCAAGCACTTCCGCCAGTTTTAGATCAAAAGTTTATATGGTTATATCAGTGATTCTATCAGCCTAAAAGGTCAGATTTTTAGCTCAGGATATGGGTAGTCTGATGAATTTTACCGGTCTAGTCAAGATGCATGAGCCATTTCCAAAGCAAAACCCCACTGTTTCTGGTGTGTTTTATTACCAATTTAAATGGTAAGAAGGCCATCCCTCTCTAACTGAAGGTGGACATTCAGAGACTAATACAATATTATTAAATAGATTTTAAGAAGTATACTGGGCTTCCAAGTAATGTCTCAAGAGTAGTTATTTATTACATAAATCATCTTAATTTTATTATCTGGGCCCCAATCCCATGGCCTAAACAAACTGAGAAAACAGGCCCACTAGGGACTATACATAATAGTGTCCATTACTCAAACCAAATAGATTAAGCATCCTTAGAAAGCCAATTTACAGAGAAAATTTCCAAATATCTCTAATCATGTATTTAAAAGCTTAAAAGGAAGACAGCAAAGAATTATAAATCGTGCAGACAGACATACTCAGAAATTTGTATCATTTTAAAAAGTGGACCAGAATTCTAAGAAATGGCTTACTTCAATAACCACTGAATTGATCACGTTCCCTTCAGCGTCTTTTTTGCATAATACCTCTCTTAGCATTTGACATTTGTCTTCCTAGTAAAAAAAACCTGCAGAACACACTGCAAACAGACCACAATCCTCTGCAAACCGATGTTCAGGGGCACGGCTTTATTGATGGGGGTGCACCTCAGCTTATCGAAACAACAACACAAGAAAACTTGCTTTCTTTTCAAGTGCACATCAGATTTCTTCAATCTGTGCATTTACCAAACTGCATTAACGCAGAACTGCTGGTTTGATGCAATCAGCACAGTGCCATTTAAAGCACACCACATCACAGCACCCTTTAAGTCTTTTTGGAAATACCTCTGCTGCTGAGCAGCACCAGCTTTCCAACAGTTGCTGCTCCACATGCTATTGCCAATCAGCTGCATTTGCTGTAGCGCATTCCAAAGTTTACTAATTAATCTCTGCACTAAACCCCACCGATGGCCCGTTGCCATTTGAAATGATCATCATCTTTTATTTAAAGACATAGAGACCCTATGGTCAAACTCAGACCTTATTTGTAAAACAAACAAACAAACAAAAAAAAAAAAGGTGTGCCAAATTTCAGGTAATTAAACCCAGTATCAACTAGGGGTTTTTAAAAACTGGACAGAGGCAATTATTAACAGTTTGATGGCGTTTATATCAGACATACTCAGTTATTTCAATGTTAATTGTCAAGAATCAGGCACGCTCTTGCTTTTTGAGCTTGGAGCTACATTCAGCAGAGAGTATGGGATGCAAACTACTGGAAAAGAGACCATTTATTTCTTGCAAAACAGCCTGGATGCTTTGAAGTTGTGTGTTTTAACGATTCCAGCTCATTGCTACACTTCAGATGAGGTTTTAAACACGGATTTCAGGCAGCCCAACCTCTCACACCATTGTTCCAGGCTGCTCCCATTCAGCCCCAAGTACTGGCTCCCTGACCTTCACAATGACCTCTACAAAAGCAGTTGTGCATTTTACTGTGGTGTAAATCCTCACAGACAAGTCGAACCTGTTCTTTTTGGCATCCAGCCCTTTAGATGAATACTCTGCGGAGATTTATTATGAAAGGGGAATGAAGGGGCATTATTGCACAACAGTCATCCCTCACATACAGCTAAGTTCCATCTCTTACAAGTTCTGAAGACTTTCAAATAAACAGATTATCTTAATTACACAAATCCTTCTTGTTTCTCACCAATTTTCTGCAATTAAAATTTGCTGTGGTTTACAAAAAGGTAGACATGCCCAGAAAAAGGCATGTGTGCAAAGGTGTTCTATATTATTATTAATAAGTAGTATTCATACTTCCTGTTACTATACACAAGGGATTAGTGTTTCCTAAGCAGACCATTCACTTACTACACTGAAGTATTATTCCACATTGTAGCAACACACATTGCCCTAAAAGGGTCCATTAATTATTTTTGTAATGCCATGAAGCTGCTGCAGGATATTAGATTGTCTCCATAAGAAACACACTCCTACGGTAAAATGATGAATGATGAAGTTTGCAGGTTTTTAATTAAATTTCAGAGCAGTAAGCATTCGCAGAGTTATTTTCCATGGCTTTAACTTAATACTTTGTGTGACCTTATGCAAATAATTAGAACAAAATTCAAGATTCCATTAATCAAATAAAATAAAGGCATAAAAAAAACTGTGAAAGTAGCAGATTTTATAAATTCAATGAATCTGTCGAAGTGGTCAGAGTAGTAACCCTGTCATTCACATCATCCACATTCCTTCAGGTTTTCCAAAAGATCCTTCAGCAAAATGTGCCTTCCCAGGGAAGGTGGGGAAACCAACACAAAAAAACCCACCCAACTGAAGTTGCATTGATACTTCAATCCAAAAATCATGTTCAAACTAGCTTTAGTCACTTGGCATTATCTACAACCGAAGCATTTTGACCGAAGCACATATTCCCTGATCTAAATCTCTGAATTCCCCTCAAAAGCTCCCTTCCCCCAACGTCAGCTGTCACGGACAATTGACAATGCACACACACACATACCTCCCACTGCCAAAATAAGGACCTGCTGTGTGTGTCTCTCCCTGTCACCCACAGGCGATGTCAGGTAGGGGTTCTCTCTCCCCTTCCTAAAAGCCTCAGACGGCCATTCCTCAACTTTCCTGCTCCTCCTTTTGTGCCAGCAAAACCCAAGACAACAGAATGCACAAAAGCAAAAACCTCCCCATGCAAAAGCATAAGAAAATACACTCTCTTCCCACCTTTCCCAGGTCCAGACTGCACTTTCACAGCTCCAGAGCTGCAGGTAGAGGTTTTCCCCAAACAGAATATGCAGCAGTGGTTTTTATCCTCTAAATTCAGTTCCCACCTGCAGGTCCAACTCTGCCACCTCCAGCACAGCCCACTCCTTCATTTCTAAGCCTGAGGCTACCAGTGAGACAGAGCAGAGATGGCCTGAATAAAAGGTGAACCAGCATGGTCATACAGTGCTGCATTTAACCACAAAGATAAAGTATTCCCAGTTCTAAAGGGGGGCTTCTTCCTACAGAAGAAATTAAACACTGAAAAGCTACGTACTTTGCCTCTTCATTTATTAAATGAATTAAATTAAAGTGCAGCTACATTTCTACTTTGGTCTTCATGCCAAACAGAATAACCCTGATACCATCAACATTTTATTCAGGGTCCTTTTCAAAAACAAATCCAAAGGTTTTTCAATCGGGTGATAGAGAGACTTAATGCCAAAGTTATACCTGGCAACTCAGATGCAGCTTAAGATGGTTACACAAAGTCTAAAAGCAACGAACAGCTAAATGGGTACAACACTCTTAAAGAGTATTTCTATTACTTTAAAAGTGACACATCTGTTGAATTTTTGTGTTTCAAATTCACTTAACTGACCAGACACAAAATAGGTTAAAAAGTAGCACAAAGCAAATGCTGTACATAACACTATCAAATAAAATTGAACTGATGCAACATTAAGTTTTAGTATAAACTGCACCTGAAGGGGATTGCGTTGTTTTGAGCTTTTTACCCCATATTCCAAACAGATTTCAGAAGTGCCTGTTGTGAGATAAATTCTTGGCCTAATGCTAAGTAGGCTTCAGATTCTACCTGAATTAACATGGGAATTCAATGTGGCATCACCCCACGAAGGAGCAGATTAAGGTGCATAAGTGACACAGAATAGGTGAAGACAAAGGAAGGGTGAAGCTCCCATTGCAATTCCCTCTACATCCTCTCATCAGCTCTCAAGCCAAGCCCCTCTTCCTCTCCCCCCACAAGAAAAGAAAGCCCTAATCATGTTTTCTTGTAAACAACCACGATGGGGAATCCTCAGAATGCAGGCACTGCCAGGATAGTGCCACCCTTCTGGAAAGGGAGAAAATTCTTCAAACATTTACTCATCGATTATCCAAACTTTGCTTGTTTGAACCCAGAGGGCTGTCTGTCACAGGGAAGCATTATAAGCTGGCCATCTTTATATATAATCTGGGATATATGTGATGTATGTAGCTTTTTTTTTTTTTTTATGCTAGCCATATACACGTGTCCACAGGTACCCAAGCACAGGCAGCTCCAAGTCCCCGGTGCCAAGGAGCACCTAAGGATGGTGAGGATCAGGTGCCTACATGGATCCCCTTTGGATCTGTCAGCACATCAGCAGTTCCTGGTTCCTAGAGCACTGCCTCTGACTGCCTTGCAGACGATCATGTTTCTGGGATTCTCTCCCTACGCTTTGGAGAAGAGAGCAATGCCCTATTTATTTCTGCCTCTCTTTCAAGAGATGGAACAGGAGAACGGACCTCAGACTTAAAAATACATGCTGCTTTCCTCCTCTGCACAGCCCTCACTTTGAACTTGTTCCTCCCTCCAAAAACTTACCTTTCCACCATCTTCCAGTTCCACATGCACCACCTTTAAAGGCACATCTGTCTCCTGCAGGATCTACCTCACTGGCCCAGAATAATACAAGCACCATTATTCTTACACAAAACCATCGTTTCATTTTCTACCAATCATGGCAAATGTTGCAACTTCCAGCCTCCTGGCCCCCATCCAGCTAATTTAGATAGATGGTTCCACATGTGCTCTCTGTCCTTCCATTTCCTGCCCATAAGGCTGCACACATTTGTCTAAGTGAGTCAAAGCAGGTTTCTCTGTAGTTACAATACTCTCTGGTACTTTATATTTTAGAAAAGAAGTCTGCACAAAACACAACCTATTGCCATGCTATTATCGACTTGGCAAGAGACAGAGGATTGTACAGCTCTGCCACACATTCTACTGAACTATAACACATCTCACAAACTACACCTCAGCCTCACACTTCCCCAAAATACAAGAGTTACCTGTGTAGCAATTATTTGCAGACAGAGCAAAACAGCAAACTAAACTAGTCAATTATCCACTTTGATATATGCCATCATTGGGGTTTTTCTCCTTTAAAATAAAAGCCTCAACAAACCCAAAACATTTAAGAGGAATAAAGATAAGCCAAACTTTCAAAGACCAAGGTGCTTCTTCACGAGGATAATTTTTCTTTCATTATTAGCCAGTGCTGACAATATTCCTTTCCAGAGACACCTTGACTGACACTCTGAGTTCATGCTAGGTATATATGGGGACATTTACTTTTTGATGTACAATGCTGACTGCCTAAAACAAGATTCCTTTCTCCCACCCTCTGCACCTGAACAAACATTTTTAAGGAAAACCACTTTTGAAGTCTCCACAGTACAGAACATTGTCTCTTTGATCCAAATATCTTTTGCTGCAAGTACCCTAGCACAATATGAGTGCACCTTGGATGGTAATAATGACTACTGGAAACCAAGGCCCACAAGAGCTCATTTGAAATACAGCTTCATTTTTAAATGTATTTTTAATTTACAAATGTGCTGTTTTAAAGCTCAAAAGTCAACTCCACTGAGACCCTGCAGCAAACATTCATTTATTTGCTGTGCTCACTTGGGCAGGAGTTGAGGTCTAGAAATGTGGTACATGCACACGCAGCACAGCCTCAACCAACACACTGATGATTTTTATTTTGTAGGGAATTAATGTATTAGTAATGCTGGTGAACCTTGGAACAGAGATTAACACAAAACAGAAGATGCTGTGGGAAACACAAGCCCTGAATACACACCCCTGCCTACAGCCAGAACACTTGGTTAACTAGGTGTGGACACGGCACATTTGAAACCCCTGCAGTCCTCAAAGACCAAGCTTCTTACAGAGGAACTGATCCAGACAGATGAGTACCAGAATCAAATCCTTCTGTCCTAGAGCTCCCCTATAATTCCCAATCTCATGCAGAAACCTCTCAGCCCTTCTCCCTGGACTCTCATCCCACACACTCCCACCTGCCCTAAGTCTGCCCACTCAGAGCGATGGCACCATGTCTCCCCATGTTCCCTCCATCCATATGATCAGTTGCCCTGTGCTTCCCCATCCCACTCAGCCCTGATCCCGTGCTCTACCGTGGCACCACTGCTGCTGCTACCAAGCACTTGCTTGGTACTGATTTCCCCACCACGTTTCTTCCGGCAACTACCTCCAACTATGACCATCCCTTTGTCCTCCTCTTAGCTCTCCTTGCATGACCCTTGCAGTCTGGCAGGAATTTCAGAAAAGCCAGGTGTAGGCTGTGCTTCCCTGAAATTTGTCTGAAGGTGGCCATGAGAATAGGCATGGAACACAACACAGGCATGTGGGAGATCTTTAATCTGTGCTGTGAGAACAACATACTCTGCACTGGTAAAGACTCCAGTTCATTGAGAAATGGAATAACCAGGAATAAAACCAGTCTGTGAGATAAGTCTGCACACACATGCATGTCTTGCTCTCAAAGCAAGACAAACAGACACAGCCCCAACTGGCCGCTGACTCAGAGGAATCTGAGAAGACATTATCCCAGCTCTGCCGTTCCAGGTCACCAGCACTCCTCCAGGTAAATGGTGGAGAAGATGAAGGAATGACATAGAACTGCTTTGATCAGCAGCAACAGAAGAAAGGATTTGAAGAAAACATGTAATGCTCTCACAAATGCAGGTAAACGCTAAGAATAAAAGGATCATGGCAGAAAGGTCACACATTTTTCTATGCATATACGCAAATTTACTACTTTAGTTTCCCCAAATGGATTCAAATCCTTCATTGAACTTACAACAATTCTTTAAATGTTCTTAATGCTCTCTAAAAGAATTTTCCTCTCTAAAAAGTTATCAGCTGATGAACGTCATTTCACATCTAGTCTGTAGAGACAGTCTACGAACCATCTGCAGAAGAAATTAACATTTTTATTGTTAAATGACAATTAAGGCATCTGAACTATTTTTTTAATAGTTTAATAGTTTTTAAAGAATCTAAATTCTAAAATATTTAGTTCTGTGAAGTCCTCTTTACAGAGTCATCTTCAGATAGTCATCTTCAAGTACATAAGAACCTTCTGCAAAAAGGCAAAGACCAACCTGCTCTTGGCACCTACCCAGGCAGAAAATGAACTTGTATCAGGTCAAGGAAACACACAGTTACTGGATTTCCCCCAAAATGTAAAAGCAGGGGCAGTGAGTGCTACCAGAGGCTGCCTGGGAGACTGCAAAGCCTCCAATTCCAGAGGTCTTTAAGAACAGGTTAGACTGGTACCTGGCACGAAGTACCCCTGGCTCTGCCTCACAGTGGGGGGAAGGACCCCACGACCTCTCAAGACCCCCTCCCAGAATTATGATTATATAAAATTCCACAAGTACCCACTGCAATTTTGGTCCCAAAGCTTCTCACTTCATTCATTTTTCTTCCATGACTTAAAATTCCACACCCACAGAGGAACTTTTCCTCTCCCATTTTTTAATGTCATGTCTACCAAGACATAACAAGACTCCTTATACTCACACTTTTGGACAAGTTATTTCTTTCTGCTTCACCCCAGCACTTCTTTCTGGTATGTTTACTTTTAAACAGTGCATCAAGCAGCACCATTTAACAACTTTTTGCATCAAAAGTGTGGTTCAATAACTTCACACCGCTCATTTAGCACCAACTCTAAGATTTAATGTTTATGATGTTTGCAACTCTTGGCCAAAGTATAGCATCAAAAGATCATGTATGCACTGAATTGTATCTTGTTAAACAGAACAGCAGCACTGAAAAAAGTTATATTGGAACAATCTATAAATGTGTTTACATTATATGAATGATTTGCTATTCCTTCACAAGGCATGTAGGAAGTCAGCACTTCTCAAATGTGTAAAGTATTTCCATGTGCTTAAAGCACGATCTTTCCAAAACAAACAATGATTGAGAAATTTTTTATTATTCTTTATTTCCCTGCCAGCTGTTTTGTTGGACTCTCCTCTGAGCCACCTTCTTTCTTTCAGTCAGATCTCTCCTTACTGCTCACAGTAACACCTACTCAAGAAATGGTATATTCAGACCTATAAGACTCAGAAATAGGAGGATCTCAGGTTGATTTAAATGGTATTTTCCTTAGAACACTCTACAAAGTGTCTTTGTGCTATCATAGCTAGTGGCAGGTCTGGCTGTTGCTTGGGATGGAATTTGGGCATCCTACATTAGGGCCTGAAGCCCAGTTCCTGATGCTCCATCCCAGTGCTGCTCCCCCACAAGCAAGGAAGCAGCTGACAACCTGGCTGAACCTCTCCAGCAGCCTTCTCCCTACGAGCCTTTTCATGGGACCAAAACATGCTGTGTGAACAGAGACGTAGCTCTTCAAACAGATGGTAAAGAGCTGGGCAAGCAAGTAAGCTCTTGGGCAGCTCCATAAACTAAACAGGACACTTCAAAACACAAACAACCAACCAAAAAAAAGAAAACTCAAAAAAACCCCAAGTCCCAAGAACAGTTCAATTCCAAAAAGTGAGAGCTAAGGCTTAGACCTGTTCCACTGCTGGCTGCAGCCACTTTAACAAGTACACCAGTTATGCTGTTCACTCCTGTACAATTAACACTGTTAGCACTATTTAATTTACTAAATTCCAATCATTACAGCTGTGCAAACTTATGGGCCTGATTTGTATTTATACTAATATGTGTATATAAACATGTGCTGCTTTAGCCACGTAAAGGAGCCTTAAAGCAAATGAACAAATATTTATTTTAACAGAGCAGTATAAGAGAGATCAACCATAAAACAGAATCAGGTCAAGAAGTTCTGATTATGTCTGTCCACCAAACAGCTTAATTTCTGCTATGGCATCTTTCCTAAGGCATTCCAAACAAAACTCCTGCAGGGAGATATGGGGAGACATAGAACTGCATTTTCAAAATCCAGTCTCCTTTTCCAAGGCCACCACTGTGTAAACAGGGTGAGGGGAATAACAAATATATCATTTACTTTTGTCCTTTTTTCTCCAGAAATACTTCTTACCTACATTAGGAAAAAAAATTCATTAAGTCAACACAATGTGCTGAATGTTTATGTACTTTGATATAACAGCAATTATTTAGTAAGGCCAGAACCCAATTAATGTTTTAGATTTCAGTCCATGGGCTGGAGTGCAAAGGAAGCGTTCCGATGACAGATCACTTAAATAAAGTCTATCTGGCATACACTTCAAAACCAGAGTTCAAAAACTTAAAGCACAGTTCTGCATGTATGTGCTTGACTCTTGACAAAACATCTTTATTTAAACAGAGGGCTAGGGACTTAGTGTGACAAATGTATTTACTATTGCTAATCATTCTCTAACGTGCCACTCGGAAGCTGCAATCATATTGTATACATAACCCTACAAGATGTAAGTGAGCAGTATGTGGATCACAGGGCTGTGGATCATTTTCTATAACCCAGCATATTAGTCCTAACCTGAATTATATCATCCAGCATTTTTGGTGTCCCTCAGTTCATATATTTGAATTCTGTACCCATGTATTTTCAAAGATAGTGGAGATGCAGCAGCCACAGTTTCTTTTTCCTTTTTTTCCTTTTCAGAAATACTATCCTTCTCAGCAGATCAATGCAGTGCTTGTTGCTAAAAACAAGGCATTGTTATTGATGACAAAAATCCAAAGCTAAAGCAATACACAGTATATACTCTTACTAGGAATCAGGAAATGGTGCTTAGCAACTGCAGAATCCCACTTGTCACAGGGCAAAGAGGCACAACCCCAAGAATCTCCACTCCAGGGAAGCTCCCTGAGCATCTTCATTCAGAAACCTGCTGGAACACACTGTAATTGCCCATTGCCTGGGACATCTGGCTTTCCTCTGCAACTTGACTCAGCTTCATGGCAGTGACACTCAGCCCAGAGTGTCTGAGCACTGAGCTGGGACACAGGCACCACGACTGCGAGGGCAGCGCAGCAGCCTCATGGTACAGACCCACATTAATGTTCAGTGCCACTGGAAATTTTACCTTTACATGTGTGCTCTCTAAACAAATGCATCCAATTCTGAAAGGATCTATTCACCCAAACACACCAGCTCCTCTTGAAAGTAAGTGTTGTGATTTTGCTGTGATTCTAAACTACCAAGAGCTGTGAAAAGGAAAATATTCCGCCCAGCTGTAAAAGAGAAATGTGCGTAGTATGAGCCAAACGAAGATTAAAAACAAAACACCAATTAAACTCAAAATGGCATAGAACTCAAAGAAATCAATTCCATCTGAAGAGTTTCAGCCTGAAGACAGACCAGCTGAGCTAACAGTGAAGGAGGGCTTGATTGACTGATTTATTTTTTTAACTTCAGTCAAAATCTAAAAGCACTTAAAAAAAAAAAAGGAAACAAACCACCACAACCCACACACCAAAACACACTATACAAAAACCAACAAACCAACCAACCAAACCAGGGCAGCAAGAGTTAGCAGAGCAAGGCTGAAACAGTCCCTAGACACACAGATGGGGTGGCAAAGCCCCCGTGGGAGCTGCAAGAAAAGTTGGAGTCTAAACCACAGTGTGACATGCACCTCACTTACCTCAGAGTACCTGGCATATGTCTAAGCAAATTTGAAGGAGCACAATTGATTAAAAAGACATTTTGACAGACTTTTTTTGTGTCTGGAACAGGATTTTGGATAATTGCTCCACAAGCTATAAAAGAAACAGACTGAAAAACAGGAGCAGCCGCTCAGGAGTTGTTTGCACAGGAAGCAATATTGCAGGAAAAGGCAATAATAAAGAACAGCTAATTTGACCTGAGCTGATGAGGTCAATGTTTTAAAAGAAATAGCTCCACATAATGTAAAGTCAGAATATTATTTCCCATCAGAATAATACTGCAAGTGTAATGCTGCATGAAATCTATTCCCTGACACTTGCTATGTGCAGCTTAGTGGTAACGCGCATTCCTGAGGTGTCCTAGACATCCTGTGTCTGACACAAATCCATTCCCCTGAAATATTGATTCTGTGACTGCTCCCTCCTGCAAGCTCTGGCTGCCCTAGGCTGCACACTGCTCTCCCCAGCATTCAGCTGCTAAAAACACTGAACTACAAGAATTGGAATAAATCTGGGCGATGTTCAGACCCACAAAGTTATATTTAACATCGCTGCTGTGATTTGGACAAGGGAAGCAGTAGCTGGAGCAGATATTTCACTCTTAATTCGCTGCCATTCAGGGGTGCTGTTGACAGGAGATGGAGCCCAGCTCAGCGGAAGAGCCACGAGGTTAGGAATTCAGTAGGGCTGGATCCTATTCCTTTTTCCTCCGCTGCTCTGCCTGTTTAATCCTGGGCGAGAACATCCCCTCCGGGCATCTGGTTCCCCTCCCTCCCTGACACATCTATTTACACCGCAGATGTAGAGGGGCAGAGACCATCTTGGTAATGACGAAGCATGTACAGCACTCTGCACTATATATTTCTATTAATAAATATTTGCACTGCTATTAAGTAATAAAACAAAAATGATGACAGAAAATGAAAGGTCAATGACTCGTTACATTAATTCTGAGGTATTTGGGGACAAAATGCAAAAAGGCAAACTCTCCCACATGGTAGCAAGAAAGAGGACACCTATGTTGTTTTCCTGAGTGTTTTGGCAATCCAATTAGAGGTAATTGCATTTTTAACTACATGATTACTTCAAAAATACCATCACTAGAGGCGAAGTGTCCTGTGAGGCTGGGGGAAGGGAGCACATGAACATTATAGAATGGTAAGGAAAAGAAAAAGGACAGCCTGAAGCATGCTGGAGAGAGCATAAGCCTAAGGCACTCATTTTTTACAAACATGGAACTGGTTGGACCACAGACTCGAAAGGTTCCATGTTCCCACACCAATGAATTAAAGAGGAGTTAAATACATCCACACTTCTATGCATTTTTAACCACAGCAGTGATGTAAAGCACAGATCTACAAGCACCAAAAGGTTCCTGCAGCCCTGTAAATGCCAGAGACACAAAAACAAAACTAAATTCCTGTAAAAAAAAACTAATTCCTGTTGCACTTGCAAACTGCCATTTTGTGTGCAATACATATGAGCACCTCTTTTATACCTCAAAATGAGCTTCACATTAAACCTACCCCCCAACCAGAAATGGTCACTCCATTCACCAAGAAACAGAAGAACGACTCTCTTGCCAGACTTAGATTTGTTTTGCACCCCCTGATAAGCCCTAGAAACACTGGAAACATCATTCATTCCTGACAACCTTTGCTCTTTTTGACAGCTACTAAAACCTGAAGTGCCAGAACTGACAGGAAACAGCATTTTTAGCACTACTGCAACAACTCGTTGCTAATTTTGTAGCTTTACACAAATTTGAGATTAAATAAGACTGTTTTAAATATTCAGATATGCTTCAAGTGTGTTTCTTAATATGGCCATGATAAGGAGAAAGCTCCAAAGCACTTCATTCCCCCCATTCACAGAGGTAAATCAAAGTGATTGATTTGGAAGGTAAACTTGGTGCACAGAAGATACAATTTACTGAAAAAGTTAAACAGCAGACTACAGAGACAAACCCTGCTTCCACTTGAAAGGATAAGAAAAAAAGAAGGAATTCAACAAACGGAAAAGTGAAGGAGACCCTGTCCCCATGAGCTAATTGTCTGTCTCATGCTATAGGGGATGCTCTTGCTTAGCTTACAAGTGAAAGACATTCCCTCCTCCCCCTCCAAGCAGAGGAACTCACAGCACTAACATGACACCTTAAATGAGCCAACTTCCTTGAGCATTGCCCAGGAGACTAGAATGGACATGCCTCCCAATTCAGACACTGAAAAACATGTTCAATTAGCAGCCAAGCAGAAGAGCATCTCTGACCAAGGCCTTCCCAGGAAAAACACTCATGCTCAAGCTGGAAAAAACCCCAAACGAGTGGATTGCTGCAACTGGCACATTTTTATAGCCTTTGTGTAAACACCAGCTCCCCATTAGCCAGCATCTCAGCTAGCTCTATCTGGATTCCCTTCTTTTGAAACAAAATTAAGGAAAACACACACCAGAAAAGGTCAGTGGCCAAACTATATGGAAAAACTAAAAGCATGGGGGAAGAATGTACATAGTGATTCATTAAATGTGTGCTGCCGAAACTCTGACAGTGAGCACAAGACTTTTCCCAGAAATATACTGAATTTGCAGAACTGTTGAGCCAAACAGAGCACTAAGCTCTGCCAGGGGAGGTTTAGGTTGGATATTAGGAAGAAATTTTTTACAGAGAGTAATCAGACTTTGGAACGGGCTGCCCAGGGATGTGGGTGGAGTCACCATCCCTGAAGGGTTTTAAGATGAGCCTGGATGTGGCATCAGTGCCATGGTCTGGTAACCACAGTGGGGTTGGATCAAGGGTTGGACTTCATGATCTCAGAGGTCTTTTCCAACTCAGTTGATTTTATGATTCTACGATTAATTAGAACTATATTTCTTAAGGAATTCCCAGTACTCTCCTAGAGCTGTCCCTACCAGTACAGGTGGTGAGACCCCATGGCTTAGAGAGGAGCAAAGCCAAAGCAACTATAAAGAGCACAACAAAAGCTCCACCTCCTCCACGTGTACACCTACACAAAACTAATGGACTGAGCATCTCGGGTTCTTAGAAAAACACTCAGTCTGGAAAATACACTTATCGATAAGGTGAGTACCCAGGTGGGGATTCACCTTACACTGTCACTGGAATACACCATCACGGATCATCAACCCCACCAAATCATATGCAATGTTGCTTATTACAAAACAAATTCTGCTCTGCACCCAGCAATTTGCATTTGACTACAATAACTTTCCAAGACACACCCCAATCCTAATCTGAAAACATCAAGAATCAGAGATTTTGTTGCATTCCAGACTCAGTTTTAACAGGGAGGTCAATTAACCAGAGGAACATTGTGAACTTCAGGTCTTATTCATTCCTTCAGTTCCTATTTAGATCCCGTTTGTTTAACTAAGGTTACTGGTTCTCACTGCATTTACAGCTGCACTGCTCAGATTTGGCACGTTCTGTGTGAAGGAGGTACTTACTGTAAATTGAGTCATTCCTTAACCTTCTCCCAAACCAGAGGCAGATCACAGTAGGAAGCAGATCCTTCTGCCTTTGAATGGAGTTTTGTCCATTTTATGTTCTGATTTTTGCACTCAAAATGCAGCCAGCAGAACTCTCCAGCTCACAACTCTTCCTAGCACTACATTCAGAAGGACAAGTCTTTTCCTATTTAGTGCTGGATTATTCACACACCCAAGGTCTCCCCAACACATGCTGGGATGAAGGGTCAAACTGCTGTACTTGCTTAGCTGAACTTCCAAATCCTCTTCACAAAGCCTGTTATTTACCCTCCTATTTATAATTTTGTATTTAGCCATATTAAAATACATTCATTCAAAGGAGGTCAGCTTGTCAAAACAGCCCTGTAAACTGCCAATTTGCACATCATCCACAGCAATTCAACATCTGCTTCCGAGCACTCAGCTGTGTCCTAACAGAACACCCACAGAACTCATGCTGTGGAACCAACTACTTTAAAAATTACTATTAAGCCACTTAATACATTTATTGTAAAGAATCTCAATCTTGTTATTACTGTATAATACAATCTCTATATACTTCTAAAAATTAGTGTCATGTAATAACTAAATCAAGCACCCTGTACAGAAAATATGCACACGTTCATCTTTCTCAACACCTCTCATTTTATCAGTGTAAAACTTTTGTTTGATCCAATCCATTTTCCATAAATAGTAGTCACCAACTTCAAATACTCCTATCCTTAACTTTATTGTTAAAAACATTAATAGAAATAAATACAGTTAAATTGTTCGTTTTTAATTTAGGACTATAAGCTCAATCAGGGTGAGGCATTTTTTGTTTTCTGGGATTGAACAAATTAAATTACTTATCTATTCACATATTCTGAACAGTGGCATAGTAATAATTAGTTATCTGATGTATCCCCTATTATGCCAAACTGCTAGAGATCTCTTCGTCCAAGTATTTCACCATTCCCAGATAAAGTGTACTTAGGGCTGCAGGTCTCAAAATGTCCACTACCATATACTGCATTTAATATTCATTTATAAATGCATTAGAAAATACTTCCACTGTCCTCATCATGTAACATAAGGTTATCTTCTTTTTCCTAGGAGAAAGGCCACCGCAGGAAAAAGTACAGGCACTCAATTGGAGCATTTTTAAACAGAACAACAAATATTTTCTATCCACTGGCTTTCCTACACAAACAGAAAATATCTCACAAACCATATCAGTCTCCCCCAGGCTCCTAGATTTTTAAAAAAATAGGAAGAAGATCAATTTATACCACAGGAAAACAAGAAAACAATGCACACAGCTTTGCAAGAGCTGGCACCGCTTTTGAAAAATAGGCTGCAAATGCTCCTACACTGTGAACACTTTGGCAGATACTGAACACACAAATATTCCTGGCAAAAATAAATTGACTGCTGATAGGAAACTAATTTGATGCAAAGGTTTTTTGCTTTGCTGCCTTGGGTATTGAGAAGGGTGGAGAGCGTTGGTTGTTTTCAAGACATCGTTTACCACTACCCATTCTAAAATACAAACTCTAAAATATGCAGGGATTTAAAACAACACAAACCAGAAAACCAGTAAGGTGCAGAAAAGATCAGTAACTCATGCTCCCACCTCTAACTTTACATTTACACACACACAGGCTGATGTATTATGTGTACCAAGGTGTGGTACAGAACAGGAATGCTGACAGAGCTTCAGCTGCCACCATAGCAGTGACACATTTACAAAAGTACTTGTTGCTTCCTACAGCCAAATAACAATGAAAATAGTGTCCTTAACCTTGGCATAATTATCTAGATTGTCAGTTTGATACTCACAGATTGCTCCAGTGCATAAGTAAATCTGAAGAAAGTGCAGCCTATTCTTGAACTTCTGAAATTTCAACTTCCAGAATTGGTACACAAACAAGACGAATAATTCAAAGACACCATAACTTTACAGGGAGAGAGGTATAGTTTGTTTTTTGACAATTATGCAATGAAAATGTTTCATATATTTGTGATGGACCTTAAGAGTGGGTCACCTCAGTATTCCAACTAGCAGGATGATCATATTCTTCAATTAATTCTTAATAACTTATTTAATTGGAAGAGAACAGTGTATTTAATATAATATGCAACTCAGGTTTAAATAACCTCTCAATTTCTTACGAGGAAACCCTTGGCCTTTTGAAAGGCATTAAAAGAAGGAACAAGCAAGTCTTACCATTTTGATGCCAGTGGAAAACGTGACTGGTTTGACAGGTTTGGGTTTTTCCAGCTGCATTTCTAGCTGAGTAGATCTGTCCTTATGCTGAGCTAAAAGCAGTGAAGCAGGAAGATCAGAGCTCTCCTGTAAACACACGAGGAACAAATTTGAATGCTAAACCAAAACAAATATTAATTAACGCTGCATATTCTTCAAAACTGCAAGCTGTGTCTGCAAGGCCATCACTAGGAGAGCAGAGTAATGCCAAGTATCTTCTAAGAAACAGTTCACAGAAAAAGATCATTTTCAGTAATAAGAAAAAGCTGCAAAAACCCCATAAATCAGAGCAACCTGCAAACAACCATTTTTATAGAATCCACATTAAAGACAATATAACAGGCTCCTTATTCCAACTGGCCAATGCAACTATATTTATTAAAATTTAAAAAAAAATTAGAACTTAATCAGAGAAGGAATAATACCAAGTAGTATAACTTGAATCAGATGTTTATCTAAGACACATTCTTTCTACCAATGAACTCGGACCAGTTTGAAATTGTTTCCCATTAGATTTCACTTGAGGCTGTTTGGAAATGATCCTTGCTCTGCTCTGCACAATGGCACTATTGTAAGTGCAACCAACAGCATATTTATTTTCTCCTGCAGCAACTTATTTTTAGGGAAGCCAGCCAATTTTTAGAAATATATATATATATATAAAGTAGTAAAATGAATAGTTAAGCAAATGAACTACTTAAATTCTCAGGACAAAATTATTATTAACATATATATATGTAACTGCATTCTTAAGAGGGTCAGGAAATTATTGGCTAAGTAAATTTCTAAAAGAGTAATGCAACTATCCACACACACAGACAAATCCTTGAGAACTCCTGGCTAGAACTGCCATAAAGTTGAGAGCAGGGAAGAAGTTCAGGTGGATTCTTCCTGAACTGCTCTAGTGCAGTATTTTATTCTTAAGGCCCTCAAACATCACATACACTTCTGTTACAAAAACGAAGTAAACATTGAACTATAAAACCATATTTGTTACTCACAAAACCAAACTAACTTCATTAACTAGACTGATTTTTTTTTTACTTAGTTCAAGGCTAGAAGTTGGATGTTTTTAATGCCATGACATGCTTTGCTGTTTTTGTGGTATCCTAGAAAAACTTCTGAAGTGATCACAAAGAACAGTCACATTATACACTGACTTTTCACATCACTTACCAGTCCTTTTTTCCTCTCTATTTTTTGTTTCACTCCCTTTATCTAACAAGTAGATTGCAAGTTAAAAGTAGAAAAACCTCACATGGCAAGATCTGCTCCAGAATCACAAATACAACAACTAACACGCATGATCCTACTCACATTTCTATGATTAACTGGAAGCAGAGGAGGGAAGATGCTAAAAACCTAAACTGGAGTAAGATACATCTAATTTCTATACAGCTTGAAGAAAACTTGGACCACAAATGCAACTGTTTTCGGTTTGCTTCTTCCAAGGGTTGTACATCTCCAAACACCACACAGCAGCGTGTGCTGCCAGCTACCAGAGGTTAAGAATGCTGAATTATTTTAATCATCAGATCTAACATGCTGGGGGAGAAGGGAAGAGTGGGAAGGCATCTCTGGATCATTTTGTCCTCTCATATTCCTAAAACACTGACTGCATTTCTAACAAAATAACTCAAGGAAGCCAATTTTGCACCAACCTCTCAAGAGTTCGCACAATGCCCGATAACCAGATTACACAACTGTGGGAAACCCACACCGTGCCAGCAAGGCACCACATCCTGATTGTTTGTCCTTCTGAATACGCACAGAGCCCTTCTGTTAACTATTAACACACGTGAAAGTTCCAATGCTGTAAACGTTTATCCACAGCAGCAATTCTCTGTATGGGAAAACAAACCGTGCTGTGGTATGAACAAAGCTGGCTGTACGCAACAATTGCTGAAAGATCTGGCCTCAAAACCCATGAGGTTCTGGTAAAAGTGTGGATATGACGTCTTTAAGGCACCTTGCTCTTTGCTTGGCTCCAGGCTATGCCACAGCCCAGGGAAAACCTGCCTCTCTGCCATGTGCTGCATGTGCAGCTTCCCATGCTCATTGTGCCAAGGAGCACCTCTGAAGAAGAGAGTGCAAGTCCCACAGCACACAAGACATGTAAGAGCAGAATGCTCTGAATACATGTGAGAGAGTTTATACAGCAAATAAAGAAAGTGCCTTAAATCTTCCAATAACATATAAAATGCATTTGAGACCACAAGTCTAAATTATGGTAAGGCATTGTGCTTTTCAAATGACTGTAAAAGACGTCACTTAAAATGAAGATACTGTAGAATCTAATTTAGTACTGGGGTGCAAAACAAGTACAGGACCAAACTGTTCTTCCAGTGGCCTGTAAAACTTGAGCCTCCACAATGCCTTGGTCACCTCTCCACCAAGTGACACTGGCTTTCCCCTCCCTGTTCCCAGCCAAGGATGGGTTCATGGAGCCTTGGCCCCAGGTCCAGTCCTTTCTGCAAGAGCTGCTGCACTCCCCAGGCTGGTCAGAAACCAGAGCCTTGCTGCACAGCATTTTAAATACCAAACATTTCTGTGCCTTTTCCCCTGACTCTGGACTACCTAAATTATAGGCTCTTTGAAAATGGCACAGAAATCTCAAGCACTCAAACAACTGAGACCTTTACTCCATACAAAACCACCAAAAATAACACATATAATGACTTGGACCACCAAGATGATTAGAGGGAAGGAGCACCTCTCCTATGAAAAAAGGTTGAGAGAATGGGGATAGCTCAGCCTGGAAAAGAGAAGGTTTTGTGGTGACCTAATTGCAGCCTTCCAGTACCTGAAGGGAGCCTACAAAAAAGATGGAGACTATTTACAAGGACCTGGAGTGAAAGAACAGAGGAAATGACTTAGATTAGGTATTAGGAAGAAATTCTTTACTTTGAGGGTGGTAAAACACTGGCACAGAAATTGTGGATGCCCCATCCCTGGAAGTGTTCAAGGACAGGTTGGATGGAGATCTGAGCAACCTGGGATAGTGGAAGGTGTTCCTGCCCATGGCAGAGGGGGTTGGAATGAGAGAGGCTTTAAGGACCCTTCCAATACAAGCATTTCTATGATTCTACAAGATTCACAGCTTCTTAGGATTTCAGCATCAAAGAAGAAAGAGGAAAGACTCGGTATTTTAATCTGTACCACACACAAAAAATTTGTCTTACATACATTCTTGCTGTCCAGTGGCAAGGACAATCCTGTGAAAAACAAATTTACCAAGACCCAGGAGGTCTGGGCTGTAGGTTGCCCACATCAGGTGATCTATTCAAAAGAGAAGATTCAAAACCAATGGGTGAAATGTCAACTTCCCACCTTCCTCTGCACTCCCAATCCTGCCAAGTCAGTGGTTTTGCCCCTGGTATCTCTGTAGCCAGAAATTTATCTTGTTGGTTTAGCACAGAACCAGTGACCATAGATACAGGATTATTTTTTTACATCTGATTCTTTACACTACTAATGCTTATGCTTGGCCTTTGCTGTGTTTCTCAAAGTTTACTTATGATCAGCTTCATTTTCAGATTTACAGCACAGCATTAGAGGGACTTCGGAGACCATAGGAAATGTTTATTTGTTTAACAACTGCTGGTTTTCCAGAGACTTTATAAGTCATTATACAAACACTTCAGTGCTGGTTTTATAAAGCTTTAGCATTACAAAACAAGTTTTGACTCAAATTTAAGTTGACAGTGCCCCTTCAGAAACAGACACACAACTTAAAACTGCTCAGTTTCCTTTCTCAGCCTTTAAAAATCACCTTTATGTTGTTTTTAGAATATTAAGATATGTTTTAATAGCAATACATATGCAATCACAATTAAAACTACCTATTTTGGTCATGTTTTAAGGATTATTTATAACCATTCTTTCTGAAAGCCATCTGGTGAAGGTTTCCAGTAAAACCTACTACCGTGTTAAAAAAAATAATAATAAAACAACCAAACACACATTACCACTGGTCTCTAGTCAGTTAAGACTGTGTTTTAGAACACGATTTAAGTAAGTCAGAAACCAGTTCAGAATCCATATTCTGAGAAATCAAAATCATAGTGGAATTTTTATTAATTGATCCACTACTCCTAATTATGTGGACTGTAAGCCCATTTACCTTTAAAGTGAAAATAGATTGCTGGATGCAAAGTTACAGATTTGGGGAATTTTCAAAGACCCTTTCTGCTTATCTCTGCTTTTGTCTACCAAAAATGAAACACCAGTTCCTTTCAGGAAAACCAGTTACAGGTTGCCAGAACCCCTGGCTTGAAAAAAGGCGACTCTTCAAGAGGCCCTGAAACTTCTAAATGACACTTCGATCCTCTCTCTTCATGTCAGTGCCTTCTGCACTGGCTCAGAGAGGAGCTCTGCTTTTTCAGATAAAGTAGAAAAGCATCTGCACCTTCAATAAAAACTGAGAACGCAAAGCAGGAGTCAACACTTTATTAGCGTGAGATGCACTGAAATAAGAGAAATTCTGATTTAAACATATCAAGCAGCTTTAAACCACACTGACATAGCTGAACAGATGTATGTATGGACACATACTTCTTTTTAATGCTTTCCTTCAAGGAAATGTGTGACTGTGTTGCCACACACACAGACTGTCCTCCCAGGTGTTAGAGGACATGAATGTGTGTGCGTGCCCATGCCTGTACACACACCCTTACATTGAAAAAACTGAGATGTGAATCTTGCTTAAATCTAGCATTTACTGAGCTTCTCTGTGGCCACACTTCACTGCATTTTAGATGCAAAGTCAGTAGTAAGTTCAACCGAGATGAACACCATTCTAGGAGTAGCTTGAGTTTTTCTCCGTTTGTCTGTGTACCCCTCAAATGATTTCAAGCTTTGTTCACTTCAAAAGGAGCAACTCATACAGGAGAACTTGGAGTAAGAGAACATGACACATTCAAGGCAAGGAATCTTGTTTCTTTTAGTAGTTTTTGAATACAAAAGGGACCAATTATCATTTCGGTGCTCTGACCCATAAAGGGTTGACCAATGCTCAAATAACTCCTGAGGTTACTGTCCCCTGCTCTCCACCATCTCCATTGCAGAGGTGGCTGAGCTCATGAAGTAGCTCCTGATGACCATTTTGCTTCAACATACCAGAGTATCAATGAGTATTTCAGAACTGCTTAACAAACCAACAGTGGGAGAGCCCAACTGAGCCAACAAATCCCAGATACACTGTTCATCCAGCCCTTAGCTTAACAAAACCAGAGTTGTTTGCAACACTTGAAATGAATAACAAGTAACACAAAACATGCAGGACAGGGAAACGGGGGCAGATGGTTAACTCTGGGGAATTAACACGTGGTAGAGATGAATGTCAACGTACTGCTACTGAGCACTCAAAGCCCCTGGATTTGTTACTCACCAGATCATCCAGGAGTGCCTGTTTATTTTTCCTTTTTATCATCTGTTGTAGCTGTTCTTCCTTCTGTATGAACAGTCTCCTTTGTTCGCTTTCCTGTCGCTCTACCTCCAGAGCCTCCTCCAGCTCTTCCTGCTCCCGTGTCTGAAAGGGAAATCAGAAATGGGCTCACGGCAACTCCAGAGCTCCACTGCCTGCCAAAGGACCCAGGGCAGGCCACTCAAGAGGAAAGCAGACAAATTTTACCTTTCAAAGTAAAATTTTAGGTAGAGTTTTAAGGCGATTATGGATGATTATTCTACCTCCTCTTACTGTCCAGTGCGGAGTGAGATTTTTAACTTGTTGCTCTCTGCAGTCTGGATCCAACTCTTAAAAAGTTAGAGAATGACAATAGGGTTTTCCTATATCTTCACTCTAAAAGGAACCCTTCTTTATTCCCACACATCTTCCAACTCAAGTGATATAAGTAGAGTGACCAAAAATATAATCCCATAACACTGTTCCTGATCATCCCCTGCATCAGCTGCATCTTCTGTGCAAAGCACCTTCTGTGCTTATCAGTGACGTAGAAGAAAAATAAGAAATTACAAATATGTGAATACTAATAGAGAAGCCTGTAAGTTAAAACATTTAAGCATGAACTGTAAAAAAATGTTACAGTCTCAGAAAATTAGGAATTTTTCCTATAACCTGGATTGCAGACACTTGACATGAGACGAAACAAAAGATTATTAGTAAAAAATGACCAGTTTTTGTTACAGATCTATTTCTTGACAAATGTTTTTTTAACCCGTAAACTATTAAGTAATCTGTATTTGAAAATCACAGTGAAATTAAAAAACAGAAGAGGGCTGATGTGAGGGGGAAAATAAAAAGGATTAAAAACAATTTTATAAAGAAGAGGGAATCAAAAGAACATCAGTTTTGTTGCAAGAAGATAAAAACATATAGGAAACATGTTCCAAAACTTCCCCACCAAAAAGACTAAAGCAGAGGGAGATGCAGTAAAAACACAGAGATAATTAAAATTTTATACAACTTAAATGGACGATTTATTGATGGAAGCAGTTTCAGGAAAAGATCATTGCAGCCAAGAGCTCAGTAAAGTTTGTTTCCATCATAAAGTTCTCTCATAAAGCAGAGCAATCTGATATTGGCCACAATATGCTGAAAAACATCCCTTCACCAGGCAGATCAAGCCAATGGGTCCCAGTAAGGCCCAGTATCTCCCAGAGGCAAGAGCTGACAGATCTCATCACCTGCCACCAAGCCAACAGGAGCTGCTTCCATTCCATGATGAGCAGTGACACTGATAAATCCTGGTCACAAACGAGCAACCACCTGGAACTGAGTTCTCTCTGCATTAAATGAAAGGAAAAATCCAAACCAAGAAAGTTGCAAATTGAGGTTGTTTCTGAGAATCAAGGGATTTAGTTTGTTCAGTCAAGAGAACTGAAGAGCTCAGGGTCTTTAGGCCATTCCAAGGTTCTTCCACATTTATGTCTAAAGACTGCCTGGAATTCGCACTGAAACAGAAGAAAACTTGGAGGGAAGTGGTGACAGACCCAGACTGAAGAACCAGCCCAGAAAAATTATAGTCAGAAATAAGTAAACTGATATACAAATCTAAACCAGACCACACTACAGGAAAATGGAAGAATTATCACATGTCAGATCAAATTCTTTCTGAAAGGAAAACCAGGCAGAACAGTAAAACAGAAGAAAGACAAGTTGTGTGTCCAGCCTAAAGATAATCTAAATACAGTCCCGATATCTGAAGAAAAAGATGACAGTGAAGCGTGGAGTAAATTCAAGAAGACAAGTAGAAGAAGTAAATAAAAAAATGTAATAATGTTTCATCCCATTCAGGAAAGGACAATCAAGAAAACACGCACATTCACATCACAGAACTCAGACAAAACTATTTCAAGACTGCACAAAGCAGCAAGTGAAATTAAATATCTAGTGACAAAGTAGGAAGTAACAGGTTACCCTATGACTGGAGAACTGTAGGTATTTAAGAAGGCATGTTTGGGAAAGCTGTAGTTTATTCCAAGTGCAAGGCTTTTTAAAAATAACTAGTGCACTTAAATATCTATATGTAAAATTCAATTTATAATGACAAGAACCTAGATAGTTCTTCACATTTTTCTTTTCCTAACCTGCCTACTTGAAATTTTTCTCTTCATGGTCCTGCACCAAAACTCACACATGTAATAGATGGGTTAGTACAAAAGTAGCAAAGTCATTAAAAACTGGGTATAAAGATGACAAATATGACTTGTACTGACAGGAGAACAGGCAGTTAATCAAATCCTGAGGTGACTTATTCAGTAACTTAATATTTTGATTTGCAAGAATGACAGTCTCACGAGGACAAAAGTACCAGAAGTGAGATCAAAATAACTTAAAAGGCCACAGATTTGGGGGCATTAATTTGGGAATTAGAGACCAAAGAGGATGCACTGCTTAACAACTACTGACTGTGAACCTTCCACATGACAGTGCTCCAAGAGAAGAATAGTTTTAGGATCGTGTCAACGTATTTCCAATACAGGTGGAAAACAAGTTTCTTTGCAAGCGGCATTAAGATCTCAGCTGCAATACTGCCTCCAACTCTGGTCCCTTCTGCTTCCCAAACACAAATCCAAACTGGAACAGGCAAAGGGTAACAAAAACACCATGAGGGACAGAAAGTATCTATATTCCTCAGAAGCAAGCTATTACAATAGACAGAAAAATGTACATCAGTCCAAGAATGAAGGGACAATGACTGGCCAGGAGAGGTTTAGGAAAAAAAGTATGTGGACACCTTTTACCATACACGGAGCTATGACATTCCAAAATCTGCCAAGAAGAGCTAGAGAGAGAAAGCAACCCTTCAACTTTTGGGAGAGGGTTAAATTTATGGGCAATATCATGCAGGTTTTATAATAGCCACTATGTCAAGTCTATTATTATGTTTCGCTTGTTGAAAAAGAAATGTTCAATGTTTCAAACGCTGAAAAAGAAATAAAAGAGAAACATCTCCAGATCTCCAGTGAGTCTGGATTCACACAGGCTTGCCCAGCTGCCACCAGACAGCCTCCAGCACAGCAGGACTGCACGGTACAGGACACAGGAGGCCCTGGGGGGCTTGGTGGGCACAGGGTGTCACGGTGCTGCTTGACAGGGTCACACAGCTCCTGCAGGGGCTGCGTGAGAGTCACCTCCATGAAGGGAAGGTGGGCTGCAGGCAAAGCACACTGTTAACACAGTGAGGTTGAGGCTGCAGCTACACTGTAAAATAAGACATGAAGCCAAAGCTTTGGCAGGTCCCTTCAAGCTCTGAAGCGTAGGATATTGCACAGTGTCAGAGACAGGATAACAGATCAGAGATGGACCCCTAGGGAAATTTCCTTGCCTTTAAAAGGAAAAGGTTCAAACAAACATTTTTCAGATTCCAATCTCCTCCTGTGAAATCCTAGAGCTAAAGAAATCACTCAGAGTTTTGCCACAGACTTCAGGGGAGTGAGGATTTCACCCCTACTGATTTGAAAGCAAGTCCTTAGTGCAACTGTAATGCAAACACAAAACCTTGTTATGTCACACTCTGGGCAGACATTTTGCTTCTAGAACCGAGAAGAGTGTGTATTTTTATACTGAAAAAATATTTAGCAGATTAAGCTTTTCTTACAGGAATAAATGCTTGCAAGTTTATTTTAAAGAGCCAAATGATATCCGAGCCCTATTTTAATGAATGAATCTTCAAAGAACCATGTGTTTTGCATACAGATCATATATACAATATCCCTGACGTTACTGTTATCAGCTCTTGAACAAGAGTTCTAATGTTTGTTTCAACATCTTTCATTCTGAATTTTGCATAAACCAGACCTGTGCTTTCCCTCAATTTTACAACTCCCTCCTGGGAGCTTCATAATGTCTGCGTCTGGATTCCTTTTTTCCTTTGGATGAGAAAGGAACGATTGTCCTGGTATAGGAATGAACTTCATCTCTCCTGGATATTGTCCAACGACACTGCCAGCACACATGCAGTGGTGATGTATGAGACACAGGCTTTACTGCCTGCCCCTCCTTTCAAGCTCTTCTCAAAGCGAAGCATAACTACATTTCAACTATTGATCTAAATACTGAAATAGAAAGAGAAATCTGCATAGTGCTGTTAGCTTTGTTTTTAAGACACTGCAGGAAGCACTTCACAAATCCTTTAATTCTTCAACTAATGAATAAAAATTGTAGAGGAGAAAAGTTAACTAACCAGTTTTAACTTATTCTTCTGAATGACTTCTTTGTTATCCTTTTGGTACAGCTCCATTTTCTTTTTGGTGTTCTCCAAGTCCACATTGTTGGTCAAGTTAAATACTATATAAATATTATAAAGACAGAAAGCAAAAGTATTAGATCAGCATGCATGAACTATGACAAAGAAACACTACTCTTATGTTCTCTATCCCTTCTAGAACCAGATACAAACATTGCAGTAACAGAACTTATTTAAAAATGTTCAGTAAAGATGGACACAATCTGCTAAGTCACTGCAAACTTCAACAGAAGCCAGTGAAGTTCCTTTAGGTTTACTTTTTTGTAGGAGAATAAATCTAAGTCTTGCATCCTATTTTGTGATACTGATAATGATACACATGAATAATCATCATATTATTTATAAAACATTGACCTTTTCAAGCAGCAGTTACAGCTAAGAACACAGTGATTCCTGTAAAACTAAATTAGACCAAACACATACACATTAAGACAAAGTTGGAAATTAAGTCATTCTATTTCATAAAATTATCTAATGCACAAAGACTACAGAGATTGTTTGAATTTTCAGGTACACACAAAAAATTCACACTGCTTGGTAACTTAAAAGGCACCAATGTGCAATTACCTTTATTAGGAGGAATCTACAGATGCTTCCAGATTAATAGGTTAACTGACATTCTTTTGATGTCTCCCAATGGTGACAGAGTATATCTCATGTCATCATGAGCAAGGGGGGTTGGCCAGCAAGCTCCACAGTTTAGCACAACATTCCCAATTATCTACACATGGCACAGAAGATATCTCAAGAAATTGAACAGTGTCTATAATCAACAGCTTGAAAGATGTAGATGGTTTGGATGATTAGTAATTTGATACAATTCCTGAGCCTTTCACCTCTAGGTCGCTGGTTCAGTTGAGGGTCAAGTGAATTCCAGCTGAGAGCTGCTATCACTGGGAAGTTGCTTGGTGATCACCATCCAGAGTGGATGCTGGGCTCATGCCCATGGCCTTAAAGCCACTGAACACTCACAACACACAGCACTCAAAGGCTCCAAGGGCTTTGTCAAGAGCAGTGAAGAAATTTGCACTGCTGTCGATAAATCCTTCCCAAGCAAACAACCGCGCAGTGACTGCGCTCAGTCAGACCCTGAGGAAGGGAAGGAGGTTCTTGTGAAAACACCAGCACAGGACTTGGAAGATTTGCATCCAGTTCTCTCTTCCTAGGCTTTTAGGCAACCAGGGCCAAATGATCCCTGGGCACTTGCACCACTGCCAAGTCATTTGTACCAGTAAGGCTGCTGGAGGGGAACAGAAGGAAGCAGCATGAAGTCTGTTGTTACTCATCAGGATAGCTCACATCTCGGTTTGGGAAAGATTATGTCCCTTCTTTCATCCTCTCCACAGGTAACACAGTAGAAATGTGCATTAGGAGGGTTCTAGGCAAACCAAACCATGAATAGCCTCGACTGGCAAAGGAAACATCAAAAATTCAAAGCCAGGGAGTAAAGGGGGCAGGGGAAAAAAGCAGGGAAGGTCTGAAATGGTACAGTTGTAGGATACAGCTCAGTTCTACAAACCCAGCTGTACAGCCAAAAGGGGTACTCCTGCTCCTAGGTGCCTCCTCCCAGGCACAGGCTTCACCCTCACCCCTGCTCTGACTTCAGGGCACCCCTGGATGTTTTGCAGTGTTAACAGAAAGAAAGGGGTCAGGTAAGTGCCAGAGATGGTACCAGGGAAGTAATAAAAGTATACAGATGGGAATAGGAATACTCTCTTTCCAGAAGTACCGGAGCACCACCTCATTTTACAGTTACCAAAAGTATTCAGTTTGCTTCTAACGGCAACAAAAAGAGCTCAGCAAGATACAGCTGAAGGAATTCCCAACTTTAAGCAAAAAAAACCCTAAAATGCTGTACTTATTTCCCCTCTCTTTTCCAAGTAATAAACAGTATCAAGAGGACTGACATTTCAATTCAGCCTGGTTCCTAAATCAGCCAAACTATCCAACCCCACCCCAACAGCCTGACTTCAGAAGGAAGATCTGAGATGGAGGCTGAGTTTGTCATCTAAGAATTTGGGAATCAACACCTGAGTTCAATTTTTGAACTTTGCTACTGTTCCAGATTGCTGGGCCTCTATACTGGAGGTTTCCCACTGGCAAGAACCAGGGAAAGGGGAATAAAGCTTCCTTTCTCTCTCCTTTCCTTTGCTGTACCTCCATACTGTAGCTAAGTGCAGCACTTATCCCTGTGGTCTTGATCTCATCTCAAGTGGAACCTTTGGGCACTACCATAACCCAAACAAGCCATTCAAAGTCCAGCTCCTTGGCTTTTGGAAGCAAGTCACCCATTCCAAATGTTTGAGGGGTTTTTTTTATCTCCAAAAGGTCTAACATTTTCCTATTTCATATCATGACAAACACACACTTTCTGGTTGTAGCAACCTCTCCCTAGTAAAACACGTTACTTCAGTCTAAATTTTTAATATTTTAATGGAGATTCGGCCTCCAAATTTCCAGCCTGCACTTCCCAACTGACAAGCACTTTTAATATTTGTGTATTAGGGCAGCAAAGAATTGTCATGTGAAAATGCTGGCACACAATCAGCCCAGGGCTCAGCAATGACAGCAGCTGCATGGGAATGTCAGCACTTCCTACAACTTAAATCCACACCCCAGCTCTCTAAACTCTTCAATGACGACACAAGAAAGAAATAGCACATGAGACATGCTGTGCTAGCAGGATGCCCAGATGCCACCTTCAGGTGCAAGAGGAGGAGCAAGATGAGATGCCAAATCGCCTTTAGGCTCCTGAACATCTTGAGTATTTCTCTAAAAATAAATCCAGCGATAAGCTGATGATCCCTTTTGCAACTATTGATGGTTGAAACATTCAGGCTTTGGTTTTTTATCCCTTTCTCAGTTATCTTTGATAGGTTCAACCCGTCACAATTTGGTCTGTAAAACAAAAAGCTTAAGACTTAAAACTCATACAGGGGAGAGTTGGAAAGTTTTAAACATGTGCAAATGCCTGCCTTTATTGGGAACTACTTACAAAAGTGGGTGCATTTTCCAGTATCTGTTATTTTGCTACCTGATAGGAAGTAACATTTCCACGTAAGGAACCTATTTCTTCATCAATGTTTGAGAAATCTTCAGCAGCCACTGCACAGCCACCTTCAAAGCCCATTGCTCTGCTCACAGCAAGGTGAAATACTATTTATTTCCCCTTCTGTTTTTCTGCTGTGGCTGGAACCAAACCACAGGTACAACCCTCCCAACAGTCAGATCTGCTCATACCAGGTCTGCTCCGTCACTCAAGGACATTGTAAGACACCAGCAGTCAGAAAGATTCAAACTTCCAGCATCCTCAAAGGCCAGAGAGGATTTGTCCCAGTGAACACTGACGCAAAGTCATTGATGAGGAACATTTTCTTGGTCCTAAGCATCTGCTCCTCAACACCAGCTTGCCCACATTTCAAGAGTGAAAATACTGAAGACTTGTGTTGAAACAGTTGTAGAAAAGAATGTAAAAAAACAGGTGTTGAAACAGTGTAAAAAAGGGTTTAAAAAAAAGTAAAACAGTGGAAAGTGTAGCAGTGTAACCTGGATGTCTCTACATCAAGGTCAGTGTCAACAGTTGCCCTTTAATATATGAAAAAAGCATCTTCCCTCGTACAATAAGCACTCAGCAGCAAAGCAAACTCGGCCCTTTGACACTGCATGATTACCAGAGGCCAACCAGCCACCAAAACATCTTTCAACATATTTTCTAATAAATTTTTCATGAGTTTCAAACGTCTTTTCATCAATATTCATAGACTACAAGTTCTTGCCATTGTATCCTTGCAATTACAGCTGACAAGTCTATTTTGCTAGGGGCTCTAGGCCACAAAAAAATAATTAAGAGATTCTTTCTTTCTCTTGTCCCTTGTCCCTTCCACAAGTTCCTTGGCATTTAAAAACCAACAAGTATCAAACCAAAGAACACAGTTGCTAATACTCAACATCTTACCTTTTACATGGTTAGGACTAAGCAGCACTTTTTTATTTGGTCTGCTTTGAGTTTTGCCAGAAATTTATTTTAAATATAAATTCGTTCCTTTTTCAAAAGCCCAACAACCACCAAAAAAAAAAACCCAACTATAAAACCAGAAGAACCAGAAAGGGTTAAAAATCCCTAACTCATATGCCACACCTACCCTGAAAAAATATTGGTGTAGATCTGAATATGAGTGGCAAAGCAGATGGCTGGTTTGAAAAGGTTTCAAAGAGAAGACAGACTTATTTTTGTCCATGTTGAAATATAGCATAAGCCGATATAAGAGGCCTGAAACCCTTCAGGGAAAAGAAACAGAAGCTGTTTTGTATGCAACAATTATTTATCTACTTATCCATCTCACATTGGTTGGTTTATAAAATGACTTGCCTTGAGACATCTGTTGAAGTGTAACAGGAAGACTATTGTGTTTTTCTGAAACATTTCATTCTATTTAGGTAAAACTCCGGACTTCTGAAATTCAGCCTCTACAGGGAGACTTTCACTGCTTTTCAAAACAACAACATTCATTATGCAGTTCTACAATAAATGGAAAAATATTTTCCTAGCTATAAAAAAAGAAAATGAGAAAAATTTTAATTATATGGCACAATAATTTGTCTAGAGACACAGCAATATGAATGAATATGACTCCACTGCAGGACTCCAAGTCTGTCAAAATCTCCATTTTAGTCTCAGACTAAAAATTACTAGCATTTGTTTGATACAAACAATATTCCTCCCATCCCACTACAAACAACTCCTTAATAACCATCTTCAAAAAACCCGAGCCAGAGGTTGGGAATGGTAGAAGAGCAACTGCTTTGGGCAGAGCACTATGAACGGAGACACAACCACACACTCAGTCTGCCCAGGCTACTGTGGCACCTTCTCTTGGTGCTTTTGATGCCTGGTCCCTGCACTTTTAAGAGGGGTAGGACAGGGGTGAGATGGAGAAAAGATGAAATAGATTATAACAGGTCCCTTCCAAACCAACATTTCTGTGACTATACCAAAACAATTATCAGAAACAAAAGGAAACCTCAGATAAGCCAGAAAAGTCTACTTAGGTATTAATAATAATTTCTGGTTACCCTCAGTTGTCTTTTACTGGGCCAATAATTTTCCAGAAAATTACCTTAGCTTAGTCATAAATGATTGAATTCACTCAGCCCCATCAATCTAAGAGAGACCATTTTGTCTGGAACAATGTGAAACCTTTGATCAGACGAGATGACTGAAACAGTTCTTTGATAAAACTGCCCCAGTTTCCAGTTGGGAAATTGCCTCTGTCAGGACCAGCAACACCATCCTCGAGAACACACACACAGAAGGAAAAAAACAAACCACAAAACAATAAACAACACAACCCACAAGTGATCACAGATACCAAAACCCTTCCTATCCAAGGATCACTTGTGAGATAAACGTTCCGAGCAAGACAAGTCTCCAGGCAGCCGGTATTGCACAAGGTCTTTGAGGAGTAAGGAGATACAGGAATCCGAAGGGCACAGATACAGCAGCCTCCTTCCAAGCTGAATGTACTGAATGTTTTTAAAAAGCAATAATTACTGCTAACAATTGTGTTGTGGTAATGCCTGCGGGCCTCACTCAGGTACCAGGAGAAGGGTGCCAAGCACATGCTGGGAGGCAGGTCCTGTTCGGGACAGTTTGCACACAGGTTTTAAAAAAAAATGGGCACAGAGATACTCTGGGGAAGAAGAAAACCTTTCTGGAAAGAAGTGCAAAGAGGAGCAAGGACAAGCAAAATTTGTATTATGTCCAGAAACCGCAAATTGTAGCAACACTCCAAGGTTTAACCTTGTCGCTCTCATCATGTGGGCACAGACCTGACTCATTCAGATAGATGTTGTCCACACCTTTCCCAAAGGCAGGTTTTAACCCTTTCACTTTATTTTTATTCCTAGTGTTAATGACAACAAACTGTGTTTACAGTGTTCTCAAATTGTCCAACTGATTTTTCTTCTGGCAAAAACTTGCTTTAAAATGTGTTTTTTATTTAAAGTCTTGTAATAACACATTTTAGCCCAAAGCATTATTTAGTGGCTACATTCTAAACCACTTCAAAAATGTGTTTTTTATAACAGAAATCTTAAAAGGTGACTACCATAATGTTTGTTTGACCTTCCCACACACACACTTCTGCTGTACCACCCAACTCTTTTATTTAAATAGGAAAAGTCTGTAGGTACAACACAGCTGATATGAAGGGGGAAAATGTGTTTCCAGTGAGGTCATGTAGCACATCAATGGAATAAGACAGTGCAATTGCTGCAAATATTTGGGAAAAGTATCTGAATTGTGCCAGGGTCACAAAAAGCATATCTACAACAGGATGCTTACACCTTGCCTCTGCTAAGCAATTATTTGAACCCCCACCACAACTCAAGAAACAAAACTTCAGAGCAAAGAGAAAACAAGGTAAAGCTGCACTCTGACCCTCCCACAGAAAAACTGAAAGTTTGGGGCAGGGGGAGAGAGAGGGAATCCAGTTCTCTGCCTCCCCACATTCCCAGCCTGGCAGCTTCAACAACCACCACCAGCTACTCTCAACCTGCTGTACATTGGCTCCACGAGGCAAAGCTGCCCTGCACAACCACATCCTTTCCTTCCCTTCTTGCAGCCCAGTTTTTCATGTGCACAAACCAGTGGGGAATTCACACACACACACAAATGAAATAACTACTCTCTGCAGTATAATGTGAAGTGACCATACAGAGTCAAAGACACACCCTTAACACATTATTCAGTCATGCCATTATCAATACACATTGGAAGAAGTCACAGTGTCACACCAGACAACTTCCAGGTGGAGAAATATGCCCAGGAGCACAGCAGGAAAGGGCTTGAGGAGAGCAATATGTGTGCAGTGGGCATTGTCACCAGAGAGAGAGAACAGGGCTTGAACTCATGCATAAAGTAGTGTTGTTGAATCAAACCTGTCCTCTGGCATCTGTCTGGAGTTGGTAGATCACAAATGAACCCTTTGACAGTGAAAACAAAGAGCCTTCTGACTGCACCCCTTTTTTCCTCTCATCACCCTGGTGGCTACATGAAGGAACTAAGAGGTAATCAGACTTCCTATTCCTTTTAGTATTTTAGGTGCCCCTGTCAGGCAAATAACTCCAATTCCTAATGACTCCATCAAGCTTCTTCATTATGCATTTGCAGGGCCAACACAACTATTGGAAAACACACTCTTTTTCACAAGGTTACCAAGACCAGCCAGATTTCTGCTGCTTCTAAACCAAGTTCCCAGTGCAGACTTTGGAACCATTTGAAATGTAACCACCTAATCCCAAGAGTCACAACGTCCTACGCAAATTCATGAGGTTCAGGCAATTTCAGGTAAGACTTCAAATCCCTTGTTGCAGATGCTAAAGGCTGCAAGAGCAGTAAGTGGGGCAACTGCATTTAATGCTACATAAATAAGAAGCTGTCTTCCTTTCCATGAGCACACAGATTCTCCCAGGACCCTCTGGCCAAGATGCAACCATTCTTTCTGCTCATTCCGTCCTTCCCCCACACATTCCAAAAAAATATACAAACAGAACTACACCCACATCATCTCCTCCAGATATTTGGACCGGCATGAGTGTGACTGGTGTTTCCCAGCCACACGACTTGGCTCTCCAGCCTCAGCCTTCTGATGCCAACAAAAACACGATGCATTACTGACAGCAGTAAGTGTATTGGATACATTTCTACAAAACACAGTGCAAAGAGGAGCAAGGGCTCCTTTGAGAAACTGAAGGGGAGTGGCATCTCCATGTTTTCCTTCAAATCACATTCACTGCCCCTCCTGCATGCTCTAAGTCACCTCTTCTTCCTCCGGGTCGAAAAAAAAAGGCCTCAGAAGCTCATAAAACCCAAGAAACAAACCATTTAGGAGTCACTCCTTTGAACACATCCTTGTTTTTCTAAGCAAAACCCATCAGTCCACCATAAATCACAAGTCACCCTAACTGAGAAGAAAATAAACTCTGTTGATAACATTGTCCCTTCCCCAAAGGGCAAAGTTCTGCTTGAGCTAATCCAAAGAGAAAGAAGTCAACGTCTGTTCCTAAACCTTCTCCTTCTGCACAGCAACATGAAATGCTACCACAGTGGTATGTAAGGTCATCAGCTTCAAAGCAGCTTCAACTACTGTACTTGCAGAAGCAGAAATGATGAAAGACACCATATGGCTTCTGTCATGGTAGATAAAGCTAATGGAAGCATATAATGAAAATTTCAATTTCTCCTCTCTGTTTAATCTTTGCCAGTGTGGCACTGACAGTACCCTGCAAGCCTTTCTTTTCCAGCTATAAAGCACTGCTTCCTCTTTGGATTGTGTTCTTTCTCTGGCAGATAAAAAGTTTTACTTAAGGAGGTCCTACAGTTCAGCAAATATGATTAAAAGTGTGCAGAAAAAAGTAATTAGATAAAAATGTGATACTGTGATAAGTCCTATTACAGAAACTCAACTTAGACATTCTCCTAGGCAGCTGAGTCAGAAGATAAAAGCCTATGGTCTCATGAGCACAGTACATCAAAAATGCAAGTATTAGGACTTACCAATTTCTTCTATTTCTTCCAGGAAATCATTGTATTCGTCTAAAGTGGGAAAGTCTTCCTCTCTTTTATTGTATCTTTGAGAGAAAAGAAACAAGTATTTATACAAACACACAAAGATGCAATTCCCATTCAGCAAGGCTCTTGCTGCAAGCTGATTAAGTATTGATCTAGTTTTATCAACTGTGTGCTTTGTGGCTCCCAAACTGACCAACATACAGAGTCTTTCACGGGAGACAGAAGTGCTTGTTCCAAAGGAAAGGAGCCAGGCTGGAATAAATCAGTGCTATCTTTGCCTACTGTTTGCCGACTCCTTTTCCAGGGTTACAGGTAAACACGAGCACAGAGGCCAAGGCAGAGTCATTCCCAGTCAACCTCTTAACAAAGGCAGAGACAACAGTAACACCCACAGAAAGAAAAAAGAAAAAGAAGCTTTTCTAGAAGTATCGGAAAAGGGAGTTTGGCTTTGTGCCAACAACAGAAAGCACATGTCAGGAGCAAACTGCAAGCGCTATGCAATTATCTCTTTTCATATCAGTGGACCATTCCAGGACTCATATTCACCTCCTCATAGCTGGAAAAAGTAAAAACATGAAGGGATAGCTGGCTAGAACATGGACAGCCTCTGAAAGTCAAGACGTGCAGACTTTCCTCCCAACAAAACATGAAGCTGAGATTCTGCCTGCTCCATGGACCACGACACCCAGGAGTATAACAATCTAATCCCAAGAATTCAGGCAAAATTCCAATTTGGAGGCATTTTTTCCTGCCTCCCAAAAAGTAATCTGGCAAACCAAAGTGGGCCAAGCATTTTCCAATGTTTTCTCTTCTAACTAAACTTCATTCCATGTTTAGTCATCTCAGTTGACTTCATTCCAGATTGACTTCTGTTAACTTTAGTAGACTCTAAAATTCAACATCAAAATTATTATTGCTTTCCACATCAGCATCTTGGTATTCAGCAACACAGTTTCCCCACATCTCAGCAACATCATGATTTATTTAGTATTGTACTAAGTCTCAAATAAAGGCTGCCAAGCTTACAATTTACCTGTACTTTCCTTTTTGCACACACAACTCTCTCTGGGTTTGTTACATTTCACCAGACCCTCTTCTATCAAGCACCAACTGGCTCCCTTATTTTCCTTATAAAATGCTGTTTCTTGGCCACAAGGAGGGAGATGCAGTTTCAGACCTCATTTATCTCAATTCCAAGAGCTTTCAAATCTGCCTGACAGGCTGGTAACACCAGGCTTGTAAGGAACCATTTCCACTAACAATTGCTGTGTGAAGTTAAAAAACAATGTGAACTCTCTTTTGTCCATTTTGATTTTTAAGGGAACCAGCCTTCAACTCTCAGAACAGGTCCCCAGGGAGCACTAACAATTGAGGTCCTGTTTCTTGCCCTACTCCCATGTTCACCCCCTCAAAGGGAAAGCAGCTGCACTCCTCAGCATCTAATCATCTCCATTTAAGAGCCAAGACTTTGCCAAAGGAGGCCACATAGAAACACCCAATGTTTTCTAATGCTAAGCAGGAATCCCTCAAGGCTAAACTGAGAATTAAGTCCTCAGTCATTGCATAAAATCAGACTCTCTGAAATCTCTCCATGATAAATGGAGTCAAGTTTTATGGTTTGTCACTTCAAAAAAAAAAAAAAAAAAAAAAAAAACATCTCCTCTGTCCTACTGGAAAAGTCAATTTCTTAAAATCACGATTCATGAAATACTTCCACCTTCTGTTCTTTTAACTGGTGACACTCACATTTTCAGCACTTTCTTCCGAATTTCCACTTCCTTGTCGACAGCAGGATCCTCGAAGAGCTGCACCCTGAAGTTACTCTTCCTCAGGGGGGTGTCACACTCGTGGCAGTTCCCAGCCCCTCTCACAAACAGCAGCTCCACGCAGCTCTCGCATCTGCAGGGGAAAGGAAGGGGTGTAAGGGCAGACAGGTGTTAAACACAAACTGAAACACAGGATTGCCTCCCTTCTTTGCTGTTTGCACCCTCCATCTCCCCCGGATTTCACTGTTCCTGCAGCACCCAAGTGTGGCAGGAGGCCAGGGCTCTGCACCGCGGCCGAACGGAAACAATCTCAGCAGCACAAACACAACTCGGTCTCTTTGCTGGGACCCAAAGTTTATCCAAACAATGATGGGGTCTGTGTCGAGAGGAAGTTTGTTTATTGACACCATCAAACCCATTTTGAATGGGCCATGCTGCAATATCCTCACTTGCTCTAAGCAGCACCTTTGCTGCACAAAAAGCCCCGTTTATTTTCCTGGTGCCACAGTGCAAGGGACAATTCAGCAAAGCACCGACACAAACCTTGCCCACAGCCTTCCAGGCACCGACCAGTCCTACCACAGAGGTACTGCTATAACAAACCTCAGCTAAACTCCAGCCAGGCAAAGCCAAAAGAACCAAAAAAACCATTTCAGGCAACAACCAGCAGCTTTCCTGTGCCTTCTGGTAATATTTTTAAAATTGCACATAAAGTAAACTTTATACAGAGGCTGCACAGAAATAAAGCAAAAATACCTTTCTGCTTTTATTTCTTTTGTCTTAACAAAGATTTCCTATTTTAACGTGACGCTTGCTGACCAGTCAGTTGGCATTTAATAAAGGAAGAACAAACAACAAGAAAGCAAATTTTAAAAAAATCACTTGGGCAGTAATAGTGTGCAAATTTCTAGCAGAGGACAACACCTGCTGCAGTCATTTCCTACTGCTGGGGAGGCAAAGGAGGGCCTATTTATAGCTCTGCTATATTGAAGCCAAAACAGTTGCACATTAAGGGCTAAGTTGTGTTGTACCTTCACAAACCCAGCACAAAAGCTAAACAAGTTAAGAGAAACAACACTGGCACAGTTGCGAAGGATCTTAAACAAAACTTTCACTCTGCTGACCTATCCCCAACTAAACTGGTTCCAGTCCTTGCAGGGGCAGAGCTGAGGAGAGTCAACCAGTTTTACCCAGCTTCTGTTTTCAAGATTAGAAAGTGCAAAACAAACACAATTGTATCTCAGAATTAAAAAAAAAAAAGGGGGGGGGCGCAATTTTTTTGTTGTTAACACAAGGAGAACTTTTATTTTCAGCTCCGAAATGCATCTTGCACAGCAGCTGCCAATGTTAAAGAGCAGACCTTGAATTTAGTCGGGTATTTTCCTGCTCCTGAATTCCTTTAGTTAGAAAACAAAGTGTATTTATAAACACAAGTTATCTGGGAAAGGAAAGATCAAGCTTTTTTAGCACACTGAAATTCACACGTTGCTGGGACATAGGCTCAAGAAAATAATGAAAAATTAGCATAATGAATATAAAGAAAAAAAATTTAGGTTCCCACTAGAGAAGAAGCAATACTAAAGCAGGCAAGGCAGGGAAAGGGTTTTCTCCTTCCTCCCCCTGTCCAGGCATGCAAGGGCCCAACATAAGGACAACTTCACTTCATTTTGGCAGCTCGTGCTGTTTATGTGTCTCTCTCAATGCAGAAGCCACAGCACAGAAAACCCCCTGCCTCCTCTTGCCTAAGTTATAGAAGAAGGAATATAAAGCTACAGAACCAGGCAGGTGCATCCAAGTGCAGGTGTCTGTATTGGTTTTTAGTCATGGTATTGCCTAAACACCAACAAAACAGGGGCTCCATGTGCAGGATGTTATACACTGACAGTAGCACCTGAAATTACCTCACTCCCCCCCCTTCCCTAAATCAACATTTCAAGTTTTCACAGGGCTTGACTATGGAAAAAAATCCTTTCTTGGAAAAGCACTTCATGCAAGTGCTTCAATGCATTCCCAAACTGAAACCACTGTTTCTAGGGATGGAAAATAGCTTTCCATACACGAAAAGATGAGTCAACACCTCACTATGGGAATCCCACATCAGGTGATCACATTCTCGCTCACTCACACACATCCACCCTTATATTTATTTGTAGATATAATTCCTTCTGAACTCAAGGGGGGTTATGTGGGACAAGTCAAGGGCAGACCTGGACTCTGTCCATATCCTGCCTCCTCTCCATCTCCGGACAGGTTTAATACACACAGTTAGATCCCAAGCTTCCTTCCGGGCTGCTCATTCTTGCCCCCACAGACCGCAGCCACTCTGCCAGCGACGGCGACGTTTGGTCACACATTTCCATCTGATCCTTGAGGAAGGAAAAAAGCCATTTCCCAAATCCCACAGTTCCTTTTGGTTTCACTGCAGACCGTGAAAGTCAGAGCATAAGCCAATACCAGGAAGGCAGACTTCTGCAAAGGTGGGTTTAATGAATCATCTCATGTCTTGAAATTTAAAAATACAGCATGTTTTGGGGTTTTTTTTTGGTGTGTGGTTTATTTATTTATTCAAGATATGTAGCAATTTCTGTGACTTCACCAAAGGTACCCAACTCAAACAACAGCAGAGGGGCAGCCCAGCACCACAACTAGTATTACAGACTCCTCATGGCACACAGACCGCAGCAATCTGGGAGGTCCTTCCATTTCTTTGCAAGTCTATTACTTCCTGATAAGCCTTAGTGTAAAGACAGTTGACTATGGAAGCAGGACATCATCCAGTGCATCCTTCATTGCCCAAAGCATGCTTTTCCCAAAAGAGCAAAGCACCAAAACACTTGATTAATTCACCTTCAAATCACAGCCAAAACAGATGGACACAAATTCTTTTAAATTAGAAGCCTTAAATTGCCAATTTTTCATATGCATGACAAATGTTCATGCTTAAAAAATCAGGTCTATCTATTGGTTCAATACTGAGTGTGTTTGAAGACAAGAGCTTCAGATGAGATCTAAAACACTCAATGTGTGATGTTGCTGATTCTGCTCTTCACACCAAGGATGCACAGCCCCTGCAATCTGTATTCTACTTCACAAACTAAGACATTTCATTACCTTTTGGATTTGAGTTTGTATCCTGAAGAATAAGTTCTCAGTACAAAGATATCAATAGAAAATGTCCAAGGAGTTACACATGCACAGAGACGGGGAAGGTAATTAGTAATGCCACCAACAAAAGCCATCACAACACCTCCAGGAACAATAAAGTCTCCTGGTCTTCAACACCAGGATAATAAATATCAGTATGCTCATTCTCAATTCCATGGACACTGGTTTGATCTGTTGTGTTCTTCTCTTTCATCCCATGAAATATTAAACAAAAGGCTCAGTCTCTAAGCAGTCCAGAACACCACCACATTTTTGAGGAAAGCAGACAATACAGTATCTAGATGCTTTGGCACCATCAATGCACAAACAGCACTACATGCCCTCATATCAATGTTCATGGACTTTAGGACCAGGATTGCGCTAAAAATGCTTTTGGTGAACAAGCAGGGGTTCCTCTCCAGAAAACTGTAAAGATATTTATCAACTAAATTACACTTACTGGAACTAAGTGTTTGCTTTGGACAGAGCGTCTTCAAAGGTTACAAGATTTGTGCCCAATCCTGCACTCCCCACACATGCACACATTCCCTCTGTGAAGGGCTGATGGCAGATAAGGAATCAAGCCTCTGGGACACTGAACTGATGAAAATGGCTCACAAAATTAGCATAGCTCGATGGTGCTGCTCATTTTTCTGGCTTGGCTGGCAAGGGAGCAAACAAAACAGAATAGAGGAAGAGCTATTTTCACAAGCAGCAGAGTACAATATATTCTCTTATAAAATTGTACATTCTGCTGAGCACTACAAAAATTTGCAGGGTTTTAGATATGCAGCCATTCATCATTTCAGGGGGAAAAAAAATCTTCATGGTTTTTACTGTTGACTAGGAATATTACGGAATGAGTTACTACCCTTCTTTACAAAGCCTGTTTTTAGTAGATATACTCATTAAACAGTATCAAATATTTAGAATCCCTAAGCCCCGCTTTCTTCAGCTTTTATAACCAAGATGTTTCTGTTAAGTAACTCACAAAACAAATAATCCTCTCCGCTATTGAAAACCCAGTTTAGATTAAAAAATAATAACAATCTTCAATATATAGCCAAGACCTGAACCACAAACAAGTGGAGTGGAAAGAATCAGCAAAAACGATGTGTTTTCACTTGTTCCCCAATCCTGATGTCAGAGGGAAATTCACTTACAGAAATGGAATTACTTGATTTATGGCGAGGGAACATTAAAAACCAACAGAAAACACACACATGAGAAAGCTTTCAGAACAACATCTAGATTTGTAAATCGAAGATGCTTCTAGAAACGTTCCCAGGCTTTTTGCTTAGCTTGGGTTAGACAATTTCATGTTCTCCTACAGAGATTTTTAAACTGTGACAAGAACGGCCCCCTTTGGAGGGAGCAGCTGCCAAACCTGTTTATTTCACAACCTTCAGTACATTTAACAAATCCTCATAACCCACAGTGGTTCCTGCTACATAGCCAAGAGCTCATCAACTATTTGCAGTTGGCCAGTGCAGGTTCAGAATAAGAGGCACAGCCTAGAAGGCAGGTTCTTCCTAGAGTCTCCAGCAATGATGATCCCTGTGATTCAAAAAATCCAGAAGAACTGAGCAAAAGCAATTTTCTCCCATGTTACAGCTTAGGGATCAAAAGCAGAGGGAAGAGAAAGAAGAGCGACTGCAATGACATCAAGTGCTTCTGAGAGCATCAGAATAAAGGAGTTCCAATATGAGTCAGGAGTTAGGGACAAAAGTCATTTCCTTTTCACACCTCAGCTTCAGGAATTCATAAATCCTTATTCAAGCACTGGCAGAAGCTACTGGCAATGTGTTTTGGGCCACCTCTTCTCTGACTGCCAAATACAAGAGGGAGTTGGGAGGTGATACCAATTACTCTTTCCCTGGTCCCTGTTCAGATTCTGTGAGGTCCTACTCATGGGGATTTTGCAGTTCTCACCTGTAAGAAGACACCTCCAGAATACTCTCAAAACCTCACCTGGCCAGAAATACCCACAATGGGTCTTGTCTTCAACTAGTAAACCAACAGGTCTCACATGCAGTCCATGTGTCACATGGAGACTACAGTTCATTATGGCAACAAGACACATCTCAGTTTTCCAGCAGAAATCGAAACTATCAATCAGTAGGTATGAATTTTTGGGTTTTAAACACTGCTGATAAGCTATCTGCAGTTGTCTGCAGCTCCCTTCTCTTGAGCCCACAATCACATGCACTTCAACACAAAATCTCAGAGATTACTTCGCTAACATTTCATTATTTTTCAGAAGTATCAAGACTCCAGAGAGCTGATCCCTCCTTTAAGCAACAAAGCAAAACCAAAAAGAGACTCCAGTACTCTCCCTATATCTGTGTTATGTCAATTCCCAGCGTCATCTGCCAAGCTGCTGAGCACACAATCCTCCTTTTAGACTATTTATATCTTTTGGGAAAAGGATGCACACACACACTTCTGTTTCATTTTTGTTCTGTCAGACGAGTTCTGCCCCGTATTGCAGAAAGGAGGAGGTTAAATGAGCCCAGACATCTCAAAAATTTAGGAGACAGCCACAGTTAACCCTATTTTCCAAACACCCATGTACATACACGGCTATACAGACGAGTTCATCTCAGCTGCACTCACCAGAAAGAAAGCAGACCAGGTAGTGGTTGAACTACAGCCTTGACTGACTGGCATTTCAAGGGAAAAAAAAGACATACTGATTCAATTAATAATAAACAGAAACATTTCCACCACCCATTGTGTTTCAACATCTCACTACAAAACCATTTCAAGTGGCTTGGACCTGTCAAGAGGGTTTGCAGCAAGCCGAAACTTAACTCACATTTATCCAGTACAGATGAGCCTTTTGTTTTAACCTGAAAAAAAAATATATAAACACTTTATCGTATTAACTCTGGACAGTATAGAGAAAATATTTCTATAGGTATTTAAACAAAAGTGATTATTTATGAGATACTACTGCCTAGTCAACTAAGGACACAATCATAAAAACATGTCTTACAGCACCATTATGTCAATTTGGTCAAACAACAGGCCAGTACTTGACACTTCAAGAGCAGCTGTGTGGCATTGAGAAATAAGTGCTTTCACAATGATTAGGCACACCAAAACCGACCTAGAATTTACCCAATGTACCAGAACAACTACTCCAAATCCATTATGTTCTACTGGGCAAACAGATGCACTAAAATAATAATTCAACTGTGTCAATAACCCTTCTATTATGCTTTATTCTCCTTGAATGAGAACTCTGCGAGTTCTCAGCAAACACCAGCTTGGGTAGCTATGAGGATCAGCAGCTGCCCACAGCACACCTGAACTTAAGATGCAATTACGAAATTTCCCATCAGTCTAAATTGCAGAAACTGAGACATGATCCAGTTCAACGTCGCCCATTGTCTCAAGACAAACATACTTATGGTGAACAAGTTTGAGATCTCACACAGATCTCCATCAAAGACACGTTGCTCCCTTCTCCTTCTGCATCCATGTGAGAAAGTCCTACACCAGGGCTGACAGGTCTTACTGCTGAAGGGTACTAAGCATTCACTGACTCAGTTGTACCAAACACCTGCACACACAAGAAATCACACTGGGAAAAAGTAAAACACAGACAATGGAAAATAAATGCTTTGGGAGCCCAAAATAGTCACAAAAAAAAAACTTCTACTTGATCCAAAACAAGGCTTTCACCTTCTGTCCTGTACTCTCAATGCATTTACAGTGGGAACAGCATGTGGGAACAAGACAAGGAAATGCAGCTATATGGTAAAAGGGGAAAAACACTAAAAGGTATTTGTGGCATGATGGGATATCCTGACCACATTACTGAGGGCTTGTCATGAGACACTCCCATATTTCATTCCTAATCTCAGAAAGTAAGAAGATAAAGTTGATAAGACACATCTGTAGGAGAACCAGGCATATGACCAAGGTTTTCCATAAAAACCACAGTGGTTTGGGGATCCCAGTGGGCCACATGCAAAGGTTTAAAACTCTCTCAAAAATCAAAATCTTGACCCATCTCTTGCAAACATACCTGTTGAATGATCTGCATATGTTGGCTCATCTCTCATGGCTTTTGGGAGGAACCAAGCCAAATTCCTGCCAAGAGCAGAGGCTTGTGTTTCACTGAAAGCACAAAAAGTACACAGTCCAGTTTCCTCAAGCTATTCAAACACAGACACAGTGTGGGTGTATGTACACACAATTAAAAATGACTGAAAGAAAGAGCCAGTTGGGGCAATCACTGCATCGTCCATGTCCAGGACAGCTCTGAAACCCCTGTCAGCGCCAAAAAGGCAAAGTGTAATGAAGTGATGTCTTCTCTATCACTGAACTTGCTTGGCTAGAAAATACAAAGAACAAGTTGCCATGACAAAGTAGGAGCTCCTGCATAAATCTTGGCTTATGATACAATAAAATCAACTGGTTTTACCTAATTTGGCAGAAATGGGTGATCGAACTCAAAGGTTAAGACAACCAGCTCCCACTCTGACGAGCAGCAAAAGTCCCAACAACCTGGAGTTTATAGATGCAGCCTAGGAACTGTACCCAAAACTTATCCCTGCATGTTAAGTCAGCACCAATGCCAGAGGAGCTGCTGTAACCTGCCTTTGCACTGCTGTGCACTGTCCTTGCCCTGCTCACTGTCCTTGCCCTCTCCCACAGGCCAGAACAACATTTGTGCAGCCACATGGTTATTCTTTGGGTTACTTTTTGGGTTATTTTTCAGCCAGACAAACTTTCCCATTGGGTTCACCACACAGGCAGGTCACAGTCTGAATAAGATCCCTGAACTAAGATCCAAGGGATAGCCACTGGGTGGGAGGGCATAAAAAGCTGCTTGTTCCTCTTCCCAATCTCTGAGTCAACAGCACCCTATGCTGTTTATTAACATTTCTCCTTCCCTTTCCTCTCACAAAGCTTTTGTGACATACTCAGCTAGTTTAGCTTGATCCAAAAGTATAAGGAGAGAGAACATAACCCAGGAAGTGTTGATCATTATTCCAGGGTACCCCACAAGTTGTTTGATCAACACACCTCCAAAACAGTGAGTGGAAGCCCAGTTAGAACACAAGGAATGCAATAACAGGTGGGGTAGTAGACAGAGGATTAGTAGTATTTTTCAGGATTGCTAAAAATAAGAGAACCAAAAGACTAGCACAAATTATTTCAGAATACTTTAAACAAAACACACAAGATTATTTTACAGCCCAATCCTTACACAATAGATGCAGAAGGCAACACAACTGAATGAAAATTCATGCACTCGAAACAAGTCACAAAGTACCTATGGGAGCTCATCATTTAAAAAGCTCAACCTAGAGGAAGAGACACCTCTATACCAATTAAATAGCACCTCGTGGTCCCTCTGCCATGAGGTGCAGTCATGAAAAGGCAACCCAAGGACACATCAGAGAAGCCGCTGTTGTCAGGAAGAGTTACCAGCAGGATGTGAGATTTCACCTGAAGTGACATTTGCAGTTCTGGTCACTCACTCTCCAAACAGATGAGCTCATCCTAGTTGCACAAAAGGGCAACTAGACGATCACAAGATTTGGAAGACTGGCTTTTCAAGAGAAACAGCAGAAAAAGCTGTTTAAACTAAAACAAGTCCAACCAATAGAGTAAAAATTCACACTGGAAACTGTATTTCTCATCAGTCATCATAGTGGGAGTCTGGAATCAGAACCAACAGAACTAACAGGACAAAAGTTAGTTTAAAAAAAAAACCCTAACATTAATTATGATTTAGATGTTCTATAAGCTCACAGGGAGCATCTGATGACCTGATTGTCTTCAACAGGTAACTAGATTTGATAAAGAAGAAGGTGCCTCCAGTCTTAGCCATGGTCCTGATTACCTGCTCTAATGACTAAAGCCCTGAGACAACAAGAGCTTAGGAAGCAAAATAAAAAAGGAGGGGGGAAGCTGATATTACATGCATCTTTGAATACTGAAAAAGAAATTTTAAAGGATGACAAGCATGGCACAGATGTTCCAGCATCTACCCCCTCTGCTGATAACAGAAACCACCCTGCCATGAGTCTAAAGCAGTATTCACAAGCTACACAGATTCCTATTCTTTTATCAAACCCCAATTAATTTATCTTATCTGGCACACACTATAAAACATGTATATCTGAGATCCAAACTTGATTCACTTGGATCAATTTTTTTTGCGTTGTGGAAAAAGAAAGTAAGATCACATCATTCTAGTTGTCGTTAACAGCTGATACAACAGCACAGAAGAAAACTACAGAATAAGCATCCTCAGTTTGTCTTGTTTCAGATAAAACACGCACAATTTAATATGGAGATATATTCTACCAGCATGAAAAAAGTCCTTTCTGCAGCAAAAGGCGGTGGTCATGACTCAACAAATCATCATTCCCACCTCCTCATCAGTCCAATACAGCCTGAGGGAACAAACTGCTGCCTTTTCAGTGAGACAGACCAAAAGCACCAGCAGCCTTTGAATACTAAGGACTCAGTAGCATTTTTGTTGTTGAGAGCACACTGGTTTCCCAGACTAACGTAGGTAATTTTACATCATATCTCAATTCCCTACTGGAATATCAATTGATTGGGGCATTATTTATTTCCTGCCCTAAAGCACCATTTAAAATGACTTGCTAAATCTCTGTTGCCTTTACTATTACAATTTGAATAGCTGGATGTCAGAGAAGGAAGAATGATCTCTATGGAGTCCTTAAATACCTTACAGAGCAGAGCCTAAATTATTCTGAACATTAAGTTGCAGAAAATCTCATCAGAAGAAAGAAAAACAGAGAAGAGACCCAACTTAGTAACACTTTATTGCCATCTTTCATCCAAATACAGACTTAATCCTCCAAGAAATAAGCCTAGGCAAGTATATGTTAAGAAGAAATGCCCTGACAAATCTACTTGTTTTCTTAACCTAAAAAAAGTTAAGGGACATGTAAAGAACAAACCCAAAACCAAGTAAAGCATCTCCTGTGGAAATGGATCACTCATTTAGGAGTGGTTGTGCTGACTTGTGCCCGAAGCTCATGTGTGTCCTGTCACTTCCCAGAGCCAGCACTTCTGATCCATTAATGATCTTCAGCAGCACAGGCACCTTCTCAGGCTCTGTGCCTGCATTCTTTGAAACTGCAGCACTAACAAATCCAGGAGTTACAAGTTCCTCGAGTTACGGTTGTAGTTTCAGTTTCTGTACCCAACAGATTTTAACCACTTCTTTATCTCACCAATCTTAATTTTCACCAGTATAACTGCAAAGAACACATTCATTAGAAAAGCCCAACAGTAGCAATTCAAACAGTTCCCCCCACCTCCCTAGTCTCATTTGGGAATCTCCCATTTCCTACCAATTTTTAAGGGTCATTCCTCACTTCATTTTCACATAATCCCTAAACAACCATTATCACATCTTTTCTCAGCAGGAGATAAAATATAGACTGTGCTTCATAAACAGTGGAGACCTTAAGATTACATTCTTGGTGGGACACAGCATGATAAACATTTCGGTGATGTCTTGAAATATCCTACAATATACAACACGTGGCCAGGGAAACAAATGTCAAAAAACAAGTATGTTCTGACTTATTAAAAAAAAAAAATAGAAGTAAAAACACATCAAAACCTCCCTCCCCCAGCCCTCACTGGCCACTGAGCAGGTCCGATTGCAATTTCCTTTTCAAGGGTGGCAGAGATCCTGACCTACTAAAAGCCTTACAGGGAACATTTTTTTTTTTTGGCGTTGTAAATTTAATCATTTCAAAAAATACTTTTTCCTCAAGCTTAAAAATAAACAGCAGTTGCTATTTCAGTAACTTAAACTAGTTGGTGAAAGTCACACAGACTTTTGGAAGCTAAATTATAAGGTCATATTCAATGCAACTACTTTTAGGTATTAAACAAAACATAAGGAGGATGTGTCACACCTTCATTAGCTATGCTGGCATCTCAATCATTTCCTACAGACAGTAGGGAATAAAAACCCAGCCCTGTTCCAGGGAAGCTGGAGGTAGCTTCACAGGTTATCAAACACAAAGGACCAAGTGAGCAAACACATTACTCACCATACCAGAGGCATAAGACAAACCGTTCTCTAGAAGTTCCAGCACATTTAGAAGAACTTTATCATCATGAAAATTTGTGATGTGTATTTATTCTTTTAGTATTTGTTAGTAGAAGAGGCAGTGAGGAGAATCCGTTGCACAGAGGGAGCAAGAAACAAGAAAACTCATATTAATGGAGGATCAAAGAGACAAAAGCAAAAAAAAAAAATTACATGTTAACAAAATACATTATATTCTTGTTAGTATTTATGTCAGTACACATTCAGCCACAAACCACACACAGCAGAACACACCAGTGTAGTTACTCAGCAGTGGATGCACGTTCTGGGACAGAAGGGAGGGTGACACACAGCTGCCTCCCCACACCGGTGAGCTGATCAGGACCAAACTGTTGTCAAATGATTTGAAGTCAGATAAATATCCACAAGTCTGTTCATCATTATGTGAAGCTCCTCCCGTGTATAAACACCAAACTCAGAGCACAGATGCCTATTTTAGCACAAACCCAAGCTGCCACCGTCTGTGGGACTGGTCTAATTTACTCATTATGCAGAACATTTTTGTTCATTCCTGTATCTGCATAATGTTAACCATAAAAAGTTCTCCATTTCCATTCACTACTTCAGCAGACAACCAAAATCCACCATTATCCATGGTTAGAGGCACCACAGCCCACTAGTCCCATGGATCAAGTAAAGAGACACTGAAAACAAGGAAGGAAATGGAAATCCGGCCCCAAGATCCAGGTGATCGGTTCCAGACAATATTTGAACCGATCTGTTTCACCCAAACATCAGCTGAGGAACACTCAACAATGCTCCAGGTTCTCCCATAAACACCACACTGCTCCATAATTCTAGGGAATCTGCGCACGTACTCCAAAGCAGCATTTATTCAGGCTCACAACTGTGTTAAGGACACGTGGAAAGAACATTGTTCCCAGCCTGACAAACAGTGAACAGCGTTTTCCTTCTCCACATAAATCACACACGGTAAACGCTTGATATTATCTAGTGCCACTAAAGCAGTCAAATTAAAACAAATCAGAGAGTTCACCCTCCAGCATACAACTCTGGGAAGATGAAAAGCCTTTGAACACAGAATTTCATGGGTTTTTACATGCTCCTAGTCTAACTCAAATGATGAGCTTATAAACAATAATGAGAAGGATTTTTTTAACAACTGCTCACTCAAAATATAAAAATCAACACATCTATTTTACATATGACTTTTTGGTTCTGCAGACTCTGCCATAGAGCAATGGCCACTACCAAATTCCATGATGACCAACAGATTGGGAGAATCAATGAAGAAACCAAAAAAAAAAAGCAAAGGATAAGCCTTTCAGAAAGCAATGACCCCTCCAATTCCTGACATTTCAGAGGTGCCCACTAACACTGACCACCTTTAACTTTCTTGGCCAAAGGAAGCCGTATGTGTGCAGAATACATAATTCTCTCAACATGAAAACGAATCTCTAAGGAGATCCCAGACTAAAATATTCTCCTCATTTTACGGAATTATGTATTACTGTGAATTATTGGGCTCAATCCTGCAAGCTTAATGCACAAACTTTTCAGAACAGTTTGTGAAATTTCAAGGCCAGGTCAGGCAGGGCTTGTAACAACCTGGTTGATGGGAAGGTATCCCTTCCCACAGCACAAGGGTTGGAGTGAGATGATCTTTAAGGTCCCTTCCAACCCAAACCATTCTATGACTCCATGTTGATATGAAATCTGAATTTTTCTGGCTTGAAAGCTCAGTGCTGTGGCACACATTTGGGGAGGTGGTTACTTTCCTGCTGAGGACCATGAGTGTAACACCGTTACACAGACAACTTCAACTCACCACACCTATGATTAGCAAGTAGTCTGCTTCATATAAAACTACTCCTGCTATTTATAAAATCATTTTTTTAAAAGTTCTCTAAAGCTCTCAGACTCCCATGAACTTCACATACTTCCTTTACTTTCCAACTTTTATCTGCAGTGCAATCCAGGCTGCTTCCACCCCCTAAAACCACATGCAACGTTTTGGGCAGACATGTGATGTGTTTACCAGCCTTTTCTCCAAGAAACATTAGGATGATATAGAGAAGTTGACCACCTTGCCTACTTACATAAAGGATATAAGCCAAATTTACTGATCAAAAATAAAACAAAGGGAGCCAAAGATAAAGAAAAGATGGGTCTTTTGTAGATACTGAAGTCTGCACCCTGGCTATTGCACTCAACAATTAAACCCTGAAAAGAATCCAGTTACAGACACAGGCTGTGGTTCATGACTCATGATACCATTGTGCAACACAAGTATCTGAAAAGCAACTGCAGCTCATCTGAAAAGGCCATTTACAGTCTACCCAGGGCCCAAAACACCATACTGGGTGTTTTCCTTGGAAAACCCTGTAAAACGAGTTTGGTGACACCCTCTGCAGCACGACCTGAATCCAACGGACAAAATCAACCAGTTTAACAGAATTCCCCGCTAAAAAACAAGAGTTGACCGGGTCATTGGAAACAAATAAATGTGTAAATTAATTCAGTGATCCTAGGGATGTACATAATATTCTCCCTTCTTTCTCCTCCTTTTAAGACACCTTTCCATGTCTCTTTATACTTAGTGCTGTATCAACATCAACATGCTGAGTCTTCAAAACCATTTTGTATTAAAAAATAGAATACATGACTCAGATGGTTTTAAGACATATATGCTTACTCAGTACTCCACCCCAAAATATCACCTTAAGAGCAATATATATTATAGTTTCCAGAACTGACAAGTACTTGTCTGAAAAACTTTCCAGTGATAGAACCCAGGCACCCGTGAAATACTGTGTTTTCTGCAGAAATCAGCATTGTTATTAAACACTGGAAGGGAATTTCATTGCTGTTATGTAAATTTAACACAATACCAAGATGATCAGTTTTCACCTTTTATCTGAAAGTGCTTTCATGGAAGAAAGAAAGACTTTCTCCCCCACAAAGGGATATTTTCTGCTGCTCATTCCCTCTTATCTGGTTGCTGAAGACCTTGACAATACTCTCACTTCTCAGGGCAGCTGCCTTTAACCACATAGATACAATGACACCCAACTCCTACCCAGGCTGTACAGGTGGAAGTAAATCTCAGTCAAATTCTCATAGGCTTTAAATTATAAACTGCTAAAACTGTGGGAACGTGTATAGTGGAGGCAGCTTAAATATAATATGGTTTAACTGCATGAAGATGTGAATGCACTAATAAGATAATGGTATGTTTTGGTTCTGCAGCAATTGTCACTCTGGGCACAGCGTCAGACAGTTCAAACTGTTACCAGCACCTGCCTCATATCCCCACCTACACACCAGGGAACACTGAAAGAAAAACCCCGTGTGATGTCTGCTCAGCAGCTTTTAGCAAAACCAGATTCAAGTGAAGCTCAATGGTCCATTAAATGGCCAGGCCAAAAGAGGCTCTTTGGTTTTGACAATACACAATTAAATCACTTTTCCCACCCTCAACATACCAGTTTAACAGGCAGTACTTCACTCAGTACTTCATCATAAGTAAGCTAAAAATGTGTGGCTCAACAACAGTTCACAGCTTGCACATTCTCAGACATAACATGTCAAAATGTGAACATATTCAGGTCTTTTTTACAATTTAAAAAAAAAAAATTGGTCTAATCCTTCAGCCAGTTACTACTGGGAGAGCTGAACTGGCTTCACGGTCCTCTGGGATCTGAGGTCTCAAGGAAGGAGTGGAAACAAAACCACAATATTTGGTGGGTTTCAAGGGTGTCTTGGGTTCAGCTCCATGTACTTATTTGAACAGTCCCACGGGTATCACCAGTAAATAAAAACTCTCTTCATTACTGTTTGCAAGACCAGGTCTCTCAAGACAATGGCCTACTGAAAGCAAACAGAAAAACCTCAGAACACAGAATAGAGAAGAGAAAAAAGACAGATACGGACTTGAGAAAACACTTATTACATGCGCTGGATAATTCCCATGTAACTGGAGTTTTCGCTTTCCCTAGCAACGCAGTGTGGATCCAGGACTGCCCAACACTCCCCTCTGCAAGCAGCCCTAGCAGTGAGGCCACACTTACAACAAATGTTGTGGAAAACTCACCAGGAACTCCTTTTTACTTGTTCTTTGCTACAAACAAATACTCTCCAGCCTTTGTTCAGAAACAAAGGCTATAAAGACTAATAGATTATTAAAGAGAAACCTGAACACTCTTCCAGCAAAGTGAGAGCCTAAACTTGACATAAAACTTGGCACAACAGACCACAACCTTGCTCTGTTTCATTCCCAATACCAGCAACAATCTTTCCACCACTAAAAACAAAAGGTATTTCTTCATGCTCTTCAGCAATGACTTGTGAACCATCAAGTTCACATGAGGCAGAAAAGCAAGGACAAAACTTCATTGCCCAAAGGACTGGTCCAAGACATGGAGTCTTTCACTCCCTGTTCTGGAGTCAAAAATGTACCTATTTGGGCAAAGTACCAAAAATACAGACACACTCACTGCTGGTTGTCCTCTCTGAAGATCACCTTGCTGTAAAGGTCACAGAGCAGAAATGCTTCCTCTCTGTTTCACAGGCTGCTGATGCCACCTGGGGAAAATGCGTCAAGCCAGTCACTCCCAGAGCATTACAGAAAACCGGTTACAAGACAAAAGCCTTCCTCAGCTTTGAGGAGTGTTTACAAATGTGATGAATGCCAGTGTGTCCTAGCATGCCAACTTGAAAATAACTCAAGCACCTGGCCCTTAGCACAAAAGGCTGACTCACCTGTACAGCATCTATTACGCTTTGAAAAGACCCCAAGTTTAGCGCTCACGGGGACACAAAGTACTTTCAGGAGGCTGATGGGAGCATGACTTTTCCTGTCCTCCTCTCCACCTGCACCACAAACAAAGTTGTGGGATGGCTTCCCAAGCCAGGGGACAAAGATGACTTGCATGGTGATCCCTCTGATAGCGCACAAACACCTCCTGACAGCAGCTCACCTATTCAGCTCCACGGGGAGGGGGAAAGAAACAGCACAGAGATTAAGAGCCACAAATACTTAAACCTATGCTCCATAAAGCTCTAACTCCAGTGTTATTCCCCATCCCATCCTGCAGCTCCACTGAAAACTAATCCGCTAAACCGAGCAAACACTTCACCAAGATACACTCTGTATCAACGAACTCATTAAGAAATTGTGCTTTTCTTGTTGCCACTGTATATTCACCTTCCCTACTCAAATGCACTTACTTTTTAGACTACAGCTCATCCAAGGATTTTTCCTCTCCCTGCAAAGAAGTCTAAACTGGGACTCATTAAAGGTCTTCTGGCTACTACCAATGTAAACAATGCTAAAAAATAAATTTAAAAAAAAAATAAAAAAGCAGCTTGGTGGTCACAGTTGTGATGCAACTGTGTATTGTATCATCTCCACTTTCATTTGTGTAGAGAAGAAAAATAAGCCAAACAAAAACCATCACTTATCAATGACCATACTGAGCACCCTCCTGAGTAATCTTTTGGACCAGCTTTTCATTCACACTGGTGACAATTGTAGAAATACACTGTAAACCAAATCCCCCTGCCCAAGCCCTGAAAGGACCATGAGAAGATCTGAATGAGATCTGAAAACTCTGCCCACTCCAAGAAGAAAGTTGTCTCCTCCCCAGCACAGCTCTTTCCAAATTGCAACACTTTCAGTAATCCACAAGTGATCCTTTTATTTTCAGGAACAAACTTTACATAACATGAAGAGGCAGTTCCCTGGAATTTGTTTAAGCTAAATCCAAATCCCAGCTCTACAGTGTTTGAGCAAAAGACAAATAGAGACTCTGCAAGCTCAGGTTGTCAACTAAAACAAACGTCTTGACTCCCACAGCATGTACTGGGGAGATTGTGTGGGATCATCTGAGATCAAAGTTTTTTCTGCATGGGTGACAGACACCTACCCCTTTATGTAGGAATGTTACGAGGACAGCGCTGTCCTGGCACTGCACCGAAGTTATCAACAAAGACACATACAGGTACCTGATTTAGATTTATGTCTTTATTTTTACTGGCATCAAATATGGCTACTACAAATGCAACAGAATGCAATTCCAGTCCTACAGTAACTTATCCTACTTTTAGACCTGGGCTGCCATAGTTTCCCACCCCATATTCAAGCCCTGCCACTTCTAGAGCAGCACACATGCTTGGGAGCAGCACAAGGAGCTAGTTCAGCTGATAACTAAAACCCTAAAACTGCCTTCCTGAACTGGTTCCAAGTGCCAAGAAAAAGGGTTGAAACACAAGGATAGGACAGGCATGTGACATGGGGAACACCTGGATTTCAATTAGCTGGAGTAACCATGGAGACTCAGGTGAAAGTCAACACACAGCTGCAGGCACAAATTTTTATCCTTTCTCTTAACCACACCCCTTCTCTTCCTGTTGCCTTTATACATAAAAGACACGATCAGTGACGTCTGATCACGTACAAAGCACACAAATATTTTACACCAGCATGGCCAGTCACAAAGCTCATTTGTGCTAGAAGCAGAGTGTGGGAAGAGTCACAACTTTCTCAGCACAAGCAACAACAATACCACTGAAAGGGCACGACCACAGATGCTTGGCAAAGCACAACCCTTCTGCTCTAATTCAGCATAAAACTGCACAGACAAAACCTGCACATGAAGGCACAAGGCTGCCAAAGTGTCCCAGAAATCACACAGAGGGGCAGTTGCACAACAGGTTTTGCCTGGTGGCAAAAAGACCTTGTTGCTGCTGTGTATCCCCATCTCCTCCCTGTGCCTGCACTGGCATCGCAGCCTCCTGCCCCTCAGGTGTGCCCACACAACACAACTGTGTGTGAGGATGGACAACAAAGCAAACAGAACACCTAATCAAAGTGGGGGAGAAAAAAAAGCATGTCCCTAATAACCCCACTCCTTTTGAAACCCTTTATATCCAGCTTCCTTTCCCCAGGACCAAAATTTCAGTTTTCAGTCTTGCTCAGTAGCACTGGGATCGTCCAGTGAATTACCTGCCCAGATACCAGGTTGTACAAACCACCAGTTGTCCATGAGCTAAATGTTGTAACACAAAATTTAAGGCCTTGAGCAACCTGCTCTAATGGGAGATGTACCTGCACATGGCAAGGTAGGGTGAGACTAGATGATCCTTATGGCCCATTCCAACCCCTTAACATTCCATGAATCCACGATAAAACTCCTAAAAACTCCAAAACTACACTGCAGAGCAAAGCTAGAATATAATTACCTGAACTAATGCAAATACCCTTTTCTGGAATGCCCAACATCTATTTATAGGATTGGCACAATCTAAGTTCAACATTTTTCATTATGAGGTTCTCAAAAGGCTGGTTTTGTTTGCTGTGGAAGCAGGCTGTGTGTTTGAAGACAAAGGGTGGATGGAAAAGAAGTTCTACATTCCCCCTATAGTGCATTTAAAAATGTAGAGATCCCTGCAAAAAGATGATAATTTTTCACATCAGTAAGTGAGGTATATCACAGGAGAAATACACAGGCATAAAAAGTTTTATATCCAGAGTGCTACGGAAAAGGAAGAAATCAACGATCCTCTTATTCATTACATATGCTTGATACATCCAAAAAATAATTGATTAAAATATTCTCTGATTATGGCCCAAAACAGGTCCTGCAAGATAAAAAAATACCATTCTACATCCATTACAGTACCCTAACATATATACAGAGGAATCACACCGAGACTGAACAAGGAGTCCTTATTTTAGTATTCTCTAATTTCTGGGTGCTAAACTCCAAAACAAAGCTTGGAATGTAGCTTTTATGTGCAATTCATACATTCCTCAACAGATTTCAGGTAAAACCACCCAAATTATTCTTAGTAAATAAACAAACAAATAGATATTGGGAAAGGAAAATAAACAGAGTTTTATTGATGTAGTCACTCCAAAATTGCTCTCGCCATGAAATGAAATTTGACTGGTATATTTATTGCAATCCTTAGTCAAAAGAGGTCAGTGCTAAAGACCTGCAAGTAAAAGATCTGATGTCACTAAGGGAAAGATGAGGAACAGGTATTTCAGACCTTTGAACTGGTAATATTTAAAGGGGGGGCCAACACAAACCTACACCTCTCCCTCATCTCATTCAACTTCAGCTTCTTAGGTAAATAATCCAAACCAAATATGAAAAGTGACTGCATTAGGACAAACTCCAAGTCTACTGCTATCAACTTATCTTAAATAAACTGTTTGTCTCTGTTAAGTAAACTATTTAACAGAAAATTGACTGTCAGAAAAAAAATTATGTACATTTTTTTAGCAGTGAAAATAAATCATACGGGTTCAATCCCAAAAATAATCATCACGTGGAGAGTCTCTCTATTTCTATGGGTTACTGGCATGAGTGGGGCTACACTGGCACTCAAGCCCCTGATGAACTGAGCCAGCCTTTTGAAACAAGTCTTGTTAACAGAGCTCTTTTAATCTGTTCCTCTGTTGTACTGCTCTCCATCCCAAATGGCCAGGAAACAAGAATTATAATTAGAAAATTGAATTTTTTTAATTAGCCATCATAAATTCAGTAAATACAGAAATCAGTCCACAGTGGAAGTGTCTGTCACTGATACAGAGCTGACATTGCCCAGGATGAGATTCCTACAACAGAGCTGTACAGAAAACGTTCCCTTTCCTACTTTAGGAGGCGTCAGATTCACTCACCCACACCAGACCTCTTCTAGTAAGGAAAGGGACTCTGAAAGCATTAAAAATCAGGCAGGGAAGAATTCAGAAGGTAAAAAAGCAGTGTTCCTGCAGGGACATGCACTAGGGACCGGGAACCATGCAGAGCAGGGATTACAAGCCGGGCTGCTGCAGGGACCACAGGATGCGCGGCTTTTCCCACAGCTTCCTTCCCCTGGGCAAGGGCTCACAGGGAGCAGGGCAGAGCTGACTGAGGGGACAAAAGGCAGCTCCTCCCTGTCCCATCCTTGCTGGCTGTGCTCTCAGGGCCTCCACCCAAGCCTGTGCCTGTGCCACCTGGAGTGCTCCATGCTGGCAGTGCCAAGGAACCTGCTCCAGAGCTGCTCCTCCCAGGAGGTGCCAGTCCGACACTTTCTCCTGGTCTGCTCCAAGAGGAGACCACCAAGGTCAAGTGCCAAGTCTTGCTAAAGATTGAATAAAATTGTGGGGATGCTTCACACACCTGAAACAGTTAAAAATATCCATGCAGTATGTTTGGCATATTGTTTTCCTTGGCAAAGCTGGTAAAATGAGCATAAGAAGTTGGATTAAAAAAACATGTGGGAAAACATCCTGATCAGCCCTGCCAGTGTAATGCTCCAACTACATTAAAGCAAGAAAATAAGAACTGTCAAAAGCAATCAGGATACATGTGCCATGCAAATGCAGCTTTCTCCTGGTACTAAATTAAAATTTCTTTTCAAAAACCTTAATAGATGACACAGAAAATTGCATACTGCCATGAAAGGGGGTGGAGCAAATACCACTCTCCACATTCCCTTTGTATAATAACAAAGCAATACTATGTGTAGTAGAGAATGTTTCTGCTTATTAAATTTTATGTTGCTATATTCAATGGCATCACATTATATGTGGCCTTTTTCTGCAATTAAGCTCCAAAACACAAATTAAATATTTATGGATAAGTGTCAATTATGATTATGAGAAACAATAAAAGGACCGTAAATTAAATAAAGCAGATAGAACAATAAAGTTTTTTCACATGATCAAAACAATGTTTCAGTGTTAATGTTTTCTTTTCCTAATTGAAAATGTAAATGTACTCACAGGTGCTGTTATCGCATAAAATTTGGTAAACAATACCATCTTTTCAGCATTATGATTCACTCCCAGTAAGGAAAAGCCAAACAAGCCTGGTTGCTTCTCCCAGCCAAGCCCAGCAGTGCAACATTATTGGATGCTTCGTAGAAATCTTCAGTTTGAGGCTGTCCAGAGTGCAGTAGGACATCTTCACAGTTATTCCTAGACTATTTCTACCTTCTGTAACTAATTATCCACAATTGTATGTTTTTTCAGTATTACCAGCTCCCCCACACAACCAAAATATTTTCCCACTATTGTACTTTTTAGCTAAGCAACTAACCTTAGGCTTGGTTAAAAAAAGCAAACCAAAAACAACCACAAACCAAAAAAAAAGCCAAAAAAACCCCACATCAATACTCAAGTACAACACTAGGACAACCACCTTGTTGCTTTAAGGTCATTGCTTCTGTTTTCTGAGGCTGATTTTTATTAGAAAAATAATAAAGTTCTGAAACAAAACATTTTTACCAAACTACTAAAAGCAGTCAAAAGTCATCAGTGACGACTTTAGGAATTGTAAATGACGTGGGACACACTGTTCACAAACAAATCAGATTTATGATTATATTCAGTTGTTCCTGTTACCTGAAATTAGAATTAGAAGCTCATTAAATATGAATATGTTTCAGAGAATGCAGAGGCACAGCATTATATTGATGAAAGCTTCATTAAATTTTCAATGATAGAGCTGCTTCTATATTTGTGGAGGAAGGACACAGAGCAGAAAAGTAAGTTGGGGCAATTCTTCTTCAAGCAACTTTGCATCTTTCTGTTCTCCCTAAAAAACAAATAAACTTTAAAATAAAATGTTGGACTAATCAGGTGTAAGACAAAGGGACTGTGGTCCATTATATTCAAGGAATGATTCCTTTCAGATCAGCATTTGTCTTGTATACGTTTGTCAATTTTACAACTGATGTTCCAGAAGAGAGGAATCAGGAGAGAGAAATGAGATTTGAATGATCAAGCTCATATAAAACACAGACTCTGTACAGGCTCTGAACTCAATGGCACAGTCATCTGTTTAAAATATTCACTTAAAAAGACATCACGGGCATTGGTAATGAAGCCTTACCAAGCAAACAGTAAGAGATAACTTTTTGTGCAAGCAGGAATGTAAAACTATCTGTCAAAGTCATGCAGTCATGCAGCCTTAATTTTACTGCAGAGACTGAAGCCAGGAAATAGACCTGTGACCGAAAAACTAGACACCAACCCACTCTTCAACTACATTTCTAATATTATCTTTAAAGTCAGACAATTAAAACCCCCACATGTGGAACACCCATCACCAGGCTACATGAAAGAACGCAGAATCAAAAACACAAAAGCGAAAATTCAAGTGGTCTGATCCCTCTTGTGGTCGTGCACTACAATATAAATTTATTATATCTCCACATCACACCAGCTGGTTTCCTTTGGAAAAAAAGGCTTATGCAACCAGGCTGCTGCTCAGCTCCTCCCCTCTATATCCATTACCTTATGTCAACTAAGTCAGCCAGGAGGATAGAGGTCTCAATGTCATGTTATTCCTCTAACAACCTGCACAATACACAGGCCAGGCATTACATGTTTTCCTTAGAGTTAATGTGCATGAACTGCCAGGAACCGGGATGTGGGCCTGCTTGTTAGGACTCCCACCTCTTTCAGCCCTCTGGATGGGCAAGGCTCAGCTAACACACATGCAGGCAATGCCGGTTTATCCTCAGACCTTGCTTATTCTGCCCTGCTCAGATCCTTCTTCGACACGTTTACTGGTTTTTTCCCCCTCTCCAGTTTTCTTTGGCATGCAGAGTCAGCATTAAATAACTGACCTTCTCAAAACCACCATGAGGTAGCATTATCCCCACATCACCAGATAAGGAAATTAAGCCACTACAATTAATGCCTGAAGCATGCCCAAATTTCACATTCCTGATTTAAGAGTGATTAGCATTAGCGCTCCATAGGATTTCCTCTGCTCAGAGCCCAGCCTGCACTTCCACAGGGGTGTCCCACGGGCCCAGAGGAGCCCCTGCAAAATGCCGGGCTCCAGGAACTTGGCCAACTCCACCCCAGGGCTCTGTAAAGCAACTCAAACACCCAGGTGCTGCTCCAGCCCAGTGAGGGAACACAAGATCTGAGTGCCAGCCTCCTTCTGAACCCTTCCTTCTTCCCCTGCCCAAGAACTTTGGAACCAGGTACAGATCACTTGCTCAGCTAATTTCCATTTAGACACCTACACCTCTTCACCACAATGTTCAAGCACACACACTCATTATCCTCACCTCTGATCTTCCCATGGCCACCATGCCTTCATCCTCCTAGAACCTCACATCTTCCTACACAGTTCTTTAGCTTCAGTTTTTCCTTAGTCTTCCCAGATAGTTCTAAATCCTCCTCCAGCCCAGTCATCACTGCTTCTCTCAACTCTTCACGTAGTCATGTTCCTTTCTCCAAACAAGTCTCCCTCATGATCTTTGCTGCTTCTTTTATTGCCACCCAGCAAGACTGGTAGTCTTTGTTGCAAGAGTGGAAACAAAAAGTCTCAAACAAATACAGCTATTCCAGACCGACCTCAAAAAACAAGCATCTCTCCAGCTCCTGAATTCCTCCAAGCCTGTTCAGCTGACAATGTTCACAACATCATCACATCACCCTGGCACTGCCCTCAATCCTGGTAACCTCCCTGTCCCCCTACAACCACATCCCAAAGCTATAGATAAGTTCATTTTTTTTCCTAGAACAAGGGATCTTGGGGATTTAAGGGCAGCCTCTCATCTCCAGTTCACAGCACATCAGTCACAATCTTATCAAACTCCACCACAGCCACTGACGGTCCTTCCTGACGCCGTCCAGGGTGTGTAAGGACCATTTTTTCAGTCTTTTAAAGCCCACAGACAGCTACTCCCAGAAGGATCTGAACTCCTGTTTACTCAAGGTTATTCATACGCTCACACTAAAGATTATCTAGTCACTCACTGTACCTACTGACTGTTCAGCCCCTAATCACCACAAAGACATTGATTTTTTTTTTATTTTTTTTTTACAAAAAAAGACAGGACACTCTGCAAGTAAGGATGACAAAGACATTAAACGTTAGTCTGCCTGCACTTGTCTGGGGCCAGAGATCTTCCTCCTTCACCCCAGCTCTTGTGATACATTCAACCCCACTGCCAAACTTTCCTGCCCAGTTAGACCCAACACTTCCCATTCTGGCTCAGCAGTCTGGAGGTGTCAGCATTAGCCAAACCACTCCCTCGCCTTTCGCTGTCTAGGAATGTCAGTCCTCCTTTGCCACCTCTGGCAGAGAGACTGACAGCCTGGCCACACTGCTTGGCACTAATAAAAACTGGAGACTGCAATGTTCTTGGGAACTTTCACCTCAAGATCGCTTCTTAAAAAAAAAACCAACAAAATCCCTGTTTCTCACTTTGCCCATCCCACTCAGCAGAACCACTTATCTTCTCTAGAACACTAAAGCTGTTGTGTTCACGTTAAGCCCAGGATTCTGCAAATTCTTAGACACAGAAACCAACCTTAGTGCCAGTCATTGAGGCAGAACTGTGTGGACATAGCAAAAATAATTACCTACATGTTTCTCAATTCAAAGCCAAAATATTTATCAGACTAGATGACTTCCTCATTGTTCCTTTGTGGCAGAGCCATCTTGTTCTCACTTATCTCACTTGCCAACTTACCCACATTCCACACAAAAAACCCTGCAAGAATTTCCTAATACATTCTCTCTCCTCCTCCATGTATTATATTCAAAACAAACAAACAAACAAAAAAAAACCTTAGAATATCATTTTCAGATCATAATGAAATGTTCTCAGGTGAATTTTGTCACATATAGCAGCAGTTTCTGGTAAGTTCTCAGATCTGGTCCTATCAAAATTAATTCTTGCAAAATACTTTTTAAAAAAGGAAAACCAAGCAGATGTCATTACAAAATTCAGTTCACTGTTAGGAGTACTACCTGTGACTTTTATTACAGTCAGAGTGGCCTTTCTGTGAGAAAATATCCACTGTTTCCTGCACATTATTAAACCAAAGAGAGAACCAGCAACATGCAACTTAAGTGTCCCCAACACAAGCTCAGCCTGCTGCCTGCCCCACAGTCTGTTACCATCAGGGTTTTTTTTCCATATTTCCTAACCATATGGGAACAGTGGAACACTCAGTTCAATTTCCAAAATGTTGACCCAGCTTTTCTTCAAATTTCACCTTCAGTTTCCAGGGGGAAGAACAACAAGCCAAAGCCCCAAACAAAGAACATGCACACAAATGCAACTTCCGAGTACTCCAAAGGGGCACTTTTGGATCTGCCCTGCTGTGAATTTACAGTTACCAAGACACGTTTCCTAAAATGACTCAGGAATATATTTACTTAATTTCACAAGTAGTAAACCTGTGCATATGGCTTACTAACATTTGGCAGATCATGCAACCACACAGGGGCAAGTCAGATGTCCTTCTTCCTCACAAACCCACAGAATTATTGCTTCCAATTAAAATGCAGTAGATGTAATTAAAAGAATGAGAAAAGAAAAAACTGCCTAATATGAAATTGTTTACAAGGCTGTTGTGTTTGGCTTCTTTTGGAGAAGTCCTTGTTTTCACCACAGAGATTTACACACCCCTGTGTTGGGCCATTACAATATTCAACCTTAACAAGGTAAGCATCTACCCAAGCCAAAAAGGGTCCAGCATGTTAGAAGACTCCTCAAGCTGGGGACCCAAACATGTTGCCATGACCACAGAATCACAGAATGGTTTGGGTTGGAAGCTCCTTGCCACGGGCAGGGACACCTTCCACTATCCCAGGTTGCTTCAAGCCCCATCCAGCCTGGCCTTGGACACTTCCAGGGATGGGGCAGCCACAGCCTCTCTGGGCAACCTGTGCCAGGGCCTCACCACCCTCACAGTCAAGAATTTTTTTCTAATATCTAATCTTTCAGCTTGAAGTCATTGCTCACATTCTGTCACAGCCTTACAAACAGTCTCCAATCCCAGGCTGCAGATTTAACTGGACTGAATTTTCAGAACCAAGGAAAAAAGAATTTACTTTTCCATTTACTGGTTGGAGAGCCAGGATATAAACAACAGCTTTCCTCTTGCTGAGATCACATCACAGAGTGGAACCACAATTTAAAATTTCCGAAAAGTACTTATTGGGAATGAAGAGCAGAGCTCTGTGAGCTTTGCTGAGCAGACAAGGAGTATTACCAAGCAGACATGAAAAAAATGACCTCAGCAGAGAAAAGAGAAGATTTTCTAAGTATGTCGTTTTAAAACAAAAGAATTAAACTGAAACATTTAACACCACTTCATCAGAAGTATTAAGACCATGATTCAGAGCCAAATGTAAAAGCAAATATTCACTGTCAAAACTGGATGGCAGAAGGAAATAACCTCTTGGGTATTTCAGCAATGATTTAATCACCTCCCATGACTAACTTGGAGAGACTTCGGAAGACTAATGGGATGGAACAGGATCCAAAGAGCATCAAATCCCAATTAATAAAAACAGGAATAACTCTAAAAAGACTAAGAAGAAAGATGACCTAGATTTTTATTCCCTAAGAAGTCAGGGAAAAGCTTTGTTTCAGAGGGAATACATTCCACTTTACAAAAAAAACCAAAGTAATTTTGCTTCTTCATTTGAGGAAGCAGATACGCTACGATTGTGCAACTATTTCAACCACCAACCAGTTAAACTTCCTATAGTAGATGTGACAAATGCGAGTAAAAACCTCACCAATGCAACTCCCAAGCCACCCAGAAGAAATGAAGAGAATTCTCTCAGAGATGGAAATCATTGGGATTGAAATGCATTACATAGTTGTCATTACTTATCTCCCCAAAGCAAAGTAGGCATTTTTTGGACCACACCACGTTCCTGCTCTGGTTGAGATTTTTAGCTGTACGTAGTCCCAATCTGCTTTAGACCACCAAGACTACTTTATGCTTTTCACACCAGTAAAGATCCAGGAATCTAGTTTGAGGTGTGATATGGTAATAGGAGCATGAAAACAAGCCTAAGAGACAAAACAGAGCACTTGCTCTCCCAGATAAGCCAGCTTTCTCAGCCTGCAGCTTCACAAAATGCTGTAGGCTAAATTAATATCGTGCCATAGGAAGGTCCTTCCTTCTACCCTATTCTCACCTTTCCTGTGGATGCACATTCCTATAAGTGACCTTGCACCAGCTCTGATGCCTGACTAACCATTCACAAGCCATTTCAACTCACTAGTCCTGTATAAACACCACCACATCAACTGACCAAAAAGCTTCTCATCTTCTGCCAGGTTAGCAAACCAGATCAGCTCCTGCAAGGGTCCAGTAAGTACCAGAGTCTGGTGACTCTTTTCCTTGTGCCTGCTGCCCATTCACAAGTCCTGAATCCACATTTCCAAGGCTGAACCAGCACACTCGGACTGTTTGCACTCCAAAGCCCACACACCACTTTTTTTGGCCTAAAAATCATATACATGACAGCCAACCTTTACATTACAAATGACGGCCCTGAATCATTGTCCTTGTATATCTTGCATTCAAGGTATTTCCTTAAGGAAAAAAAAGCTTGCCAAACAAAATTCGAATACGTATTTAAGCCTCCCTAATTCCCACATGCTCAAGTTAAAAGTTACAGGTCTGACAGATCCTCGCTGCCTACCTCTAGTTGGACTTCTTCACTCAAACTCCCTTGGCTGAAATACAGTTTTATGTTATTTTTCCAAAATCTCCAGGGCTTCCCCCCCATCCTAGAAGAAAGGCATTTTCTTGAACCACACTGCAGAGAAGAATGCAGCAGGAAGCCAAGCCATCCTTTCACTTGGAAGGAGTTTAAACGAGAAGATTCCAAACTCCTTTTCAGACGACTCCAGCCCCACGCTCTGGCATGAGACCCCAACTCTCCTGAATTCACCAGGGGCGTTTCTGCTTCCAACTCCCGGGGAATTTGACGGCCACAGAACTCCAAAAAGCTCCTAACATTAAAATAAATACACAAATAATGAAACCTCTGTTTCTTAGCTTCAGCAGCCGTTGGCACCGCAATTAGAGTTCTCCAAGGATGCACTTACCCCCTAATGAATCCCTGGAACAGCCGTAACAGGGTGCAGGGCAGATTATGGAATCCCCACAACTCAACTTGGTGAATTGATGTCTCCCCTGAGCAACACAAAGCTGGGCCTAGAGGCAGCGGGCATTTTTACACTGTCTCTGTTTTGAAGCCTTATTAACAAATTAAATGAGAAATAAATACATTTCCCTCTGGGAACAGGAGGGAAAAAAATGACATTTTAATAAGGAGCCCAGATACCTTTCCGTACGTCTCTTGTGAACGAGAAAGAGTACAAAGGAACTGATAATAGAGCAAGTTCATTAACTACCATCTAAGATTGTGGCAGTACATGAACAAACCCCAAAACACCACACTGGCAGCAGTTGAAATCCAGTTTTCTGTGGAGGCTGCTCTGGTCCCTGTGCCCACCTCCCATAGATGTCAAGCATGGAAAAGACACTTTGCTGAGACAGCACAACAGCTGGCATGACACTGGGTAAGGAAAAGCGTTCCTTTGCTTTTGCTGGTCTGCAGACACCCACACTTCCTCCCTCTGCAAGCCAGGGTGGGTCACAGGTAGCTGGAGCAGCAGGACTGACTTCTAAGAAAGTGCTTCACACATCAGTTTCCCTCCTCCCTGTAGCAGGCAGTGGGATAACAAAAGTCACCCAGCACCCCAATTAACCACCTTTTCTACCTAAGATTTTTATGTGTCATTGTTGGAGACCATATGGTCCAAGTTTACAGCCAAGAATAAATCTCTTTACCCTGTTTGCAGCAAGAACCTTAACATTCTTGTAATGCAGGTTTTGATGGATGCATTTCCTTTCCTCTCCACGAAAGTAAATCAGTGGGATACACTTAACCTGCCTCCTAAAACTCAACACAGGCCATGAAATCCAAGCTGGCAGAGTAAAAGATAATTCATGGTCTCAAGTGAAGCCAGGTGGATCCCAGCTCCATTGGCAAGCACGCACCCAGCATCTGTGTGCTCAGAAAAGACATTCGAAATCGTCTGAACAATCAAAAATTGTCATGGATGCACAAAGGATTTTGAATATAATTCTTGAGTGAACTTCTAAAAGAAGGCAAAGCCATCAATGCACCTTAGAAATCAATGCATTGCAGAACTTTAATCAAGCATTGCCCCATAATTTGACACACTTTCCCCTGCACAAAAGCATCTTTAAAGCCAAGTGTCTCATGCCTTGAACCTCTGTTATACTTAAGAAAATAAACTTAAAAAGGCATTCATTATTCTTGAACTAAGTATTTCCCTACTAAGTTCCATCCTAGAACAACTTTTAACTGCTAATTTATCATCCTCCCTCCCAGTGACAGGGAAGATTTATAGTGGAAAAGGCTTATTTAACATTACTCTGATGCCAAAAACACATGGTATTACACTTTTGGCGATACTGGTCAAGAAGCAACAACCAAGGAAAACAAACTGCTAAGAAATAACCCCCCAAAAAACCCCATTCCCATAACTGTAAGCCTTGGCGTGGTTCCATTGGAATAAACTCCGACGGAATTCCAACTTGAAGGTTGTTTACAGCCGGAGGCCAAATGTCCCATTTCATCCTCTTGCAGCCACCTGCCTATTCCTTATCTCCACCACAGCTCTGCTGTGCTTATCAGCACAAGGATCCCGCTCTGCCACAAGCAGACACATTCCAGAGCCCCACTGACCACGGGGGGAACTGAACGTGGCAAACATGTGGCATCAGGAGAAAGACACTGTGAGTTCTTCTAATGTAGGGTCAAGCCCACTGACACAGGAAGATACAAGAAGGATGAAGGAGGAGAAATGCTTCCTGCACATGTTACTGCTGAAATCCAGAATGAACACATTGGCAGGATCAAGGTCGCAGCAAGAGAGAGGTGGGAGGCCAACAAGGGCTCTCTCACACAGAGTGTCAGAGAGATTTAAATTAATGAAGTGGAGAAGAGGAGAAGAATGAACAGCCAAACCTCCAAAGCACAGGACTTCATAGCAAGAGGAACCTTCACTGCAGGCATCTGTCAAAAAAAGAAGGAAAAAACAGGACACACGTTGCCCAGCGAGTTCTCAGATACTTTGAGATTTTTATTTTTTTTTAGGAGGTAAGAAGAAACTAAAAAAAGAAGAGGTAAAAAATAAGCCAGGATAAAAGGAAGGGCTCTTCTAGTTTCATTCTAATCAAAGGGGAGGAACTGACTAAGAACATGAAAGTGGAAACAACTTGGCTGACAAAAGGAAGAAGAAGGCAACTCTCACAGTTCTTGAAAAGGGAAAACAGGGAGCCACAAAATAAAGAAAATGAACTCATGGTAAAAATGCTAAAACCACAAGCTATCAGTAACTCGGGAGAAAGATAAGAAGTTTACTGGCAAATCGTCTCAGCTAAATCACCTCATCTCTTCAATAATTTGAAAATAAAGGTATTTTGCACAAGTGCAAAGCAAATCACCGAAGGTCACCCCATTAAGTGAACAGCACAGTCAAGAAAATACGAAGGGTTAAAGCTTTAGGAAAGAAACAACCAGGAGGCAAGACGAAAATATTCCTTCAGAATGCCTGCAGTGAAAGAAAGAGCAGTTGAAGCAGGAGCACATTAACCCACTATTCAGTGGGAAGGAAAATCTCTAACAGATGATGCCAAAGCACTTGGGGCATTTTCTGCATCAATCTCCACTCAGTAAGACGGATTAGCTGGCTAATGTAACTCATATCACAGCAGAAGGAGCAAAAGCACGAGCCAGAACTGGGAAATGCATTACAGCAACTGCTCCAAACCTCCCGAGCCAGCAAAGCCAAGACTCTAAATTTTCCATGCAGATTTGTCGGGAAACTTCAAACGGAAAGCACAGTAAAGGCAATAGGCAACTGCAGACAACTTAATGAGCCTCCATAAACCTATGGATGTGTAGTCCATAAACCTGTGGACTATATCCAGGGGTTATATTAAGAGTACTTCAAGGTTTTCAGTTCTGGTAGGTGCAATGTTTACCCTTTGAAAACTGACAAAGGCAGATCATCTCTGCTCTCTGCCTCAAGCGCCAACAACCTAGAGAAGGACAAAAGCACCTGCCTCTGAAGAGCAGGAAACCAAATAAACCGGGGAAACGCAAACCAGTCAGGATTACCATCAGTCCCTGGGAAGATGCTGAAATAATCGGACAAATTACCTCTTTCAGATAATGAAACAGATAAGATTCAACACACAATTTCTCAGGAACAAATAAAATCAAAGCAATATAATTCCCTCCGATGACACAGTAACAAAGTAGGTAGCAAAACAGCAATTCCAGGCAAAATAGTTTTGGTTTAACAGGACTTTTGACACTCTTAAACTGCCAGTCATATAACTGAAACAAATGCAGAACACACTGAACACACTGGGAGATGATTAGAACCCCACACCCAGAGATAAGCTGTCATTATTTCAGTCAGAGAGAAAATTGGTAGCAAGCCCATTCACATGGCTCTAATCTTTTCTCATTCTCCACTGTTACAGAAAGTAGCCAGTGGAAGAGGGTTATTCAGCAAGGAACTCACTGCAGGCAACTCTGTATTTTGCTCTGCCTCACTTTGATTTCTTTGTCAAGCAGAAAGATCTGCTTGACAACATTTTGTCCACAAACTACATCTTGGAAAATATCAGGGCAGGAACAGAGGATAGCCTGGGACAGTTTCAAAAGCTTGGATGGAGGGACTCAGAATCCAAGGTCACTTGAATCAAGCACAAAAGTCACCTGAAGTAAACATGTTATTTAACAGAGCAAAAACATACTAAGCTGCAGAACACAACATGGAAGGCAAAGTTAAATTCTGTTCTGCCCACGGATATGCTGGGCTGCAAAGTGCTAAAGAACCTGAGCTTATCCTGATAATAAATCAAATATGTCACTGCAAAAAAATAAAGACCCATCATCCTGCCTGTACGAAATGTATGTGAAACCACGTGAAATCACGTGTGAAAAGCACATGAAATAATTTTGATTCTGGCTAATGTACTGAGGGACTCAGAGGGAACAGCACGTCCAGCTCCAGTAAAATGCAAACCAAGTGCAAAAGGCCTCAAGAAAAACAGTGAGAACAGCCCACAGACATATTAAAAAATAATAATAATAAAAAAAATTACTCTAGAGAGGAGACTGAAGGAATGGGGTTTCCTCAGACTGGAAAACACCAAAGAGAAAGCCCCCAAAACATGCAATGCATTCCTACAGAAGAGATGGAATCAAGAGTTCACAAGGTATACTTCCTGTTAGAACTCTTAAATGTTTAAGTTATAGTAAGTAAATGTAGACTGGAAATTAGGAGAAGTATTTTCAATGGTAAGAATAACAAACTATCAGAATGGATTGCCTAAGGATGAATCTCCACCAGAAACTTGCTTTAGCTCATTTGCTTTGAGAAGGAGTTAAACATTCCTTCCTTGTGCCTGAAACACAGTGAATTTATGGGAGAACAAATGCCAATTACCTTCCTTTTTCCCCTCCATTCATTCACAGGTTGATCATCTGAGCTTCCAGGTTCTGGATTAGTTATTACGAGAATTTATTAACCATTGCTAAGAAACAACTTCCAGCACGAAGGGCTTTGTAATGTTGTATGGAAACAGTAATAAAAAACAACCTTAAAGGAGCTATTGGAAGGAAAATGCAGAGGAAAAGTGACACCCTTGAACCAGATCAAGATGGAGAGTCCTTAATTACAGCAAAACCAAAGAAATGCAGAGATCCTACTGTGCAATAACAGAGGTGCAAACAACAAGAGCTGGGGGAAGCAGAGGCAGAACTTGTGCAGAAACAAGAAGCAAGGCAAGGACATCAACCCCAAATACGGTGCCAACAGCTGCACCCACCAAGGCACAAAACACCATTTTCTCAAATGAAGCTCAGCTCCAAAAAAAAAAGTACAACAGAACCAAAGCAGGAGAGGAAACTGAGACATGCTGTCCTCTGCTGGAAGTGGCTCTGGATGAGCCGGAAAGTAGAAGATCATCGAGACCACAAGTCCCTTGTTCTTCACTGCATACAAGATAGAGGCATCATTTTAAATCTGCTCTGCTTTGCCTACATGTGGCTTTTGCCTTTTGAGCTACAGTTAATGCTGCACTTGAGCAGCACATCCCTGTTACCAAATGGACACTTGTGATGCCACCTCTCCTACACCACCATCACCAGATCTTCTGCTGCTCTCCCACACACCTTCACGGCAACACAAGTACTTGTGTGGTCACAGAGAACAGGATCAGGGAACAGAATGGAAGGCAACACTTTTTTTTTTTCCTAAGACAGTAAGATAAATCCTTTCTTGCTATTCAGTTCCTTCGTCCTGTTCACTTCCAACACAGTATCAAGTCAAGCAAAAGCTTTCAGGCTGGGTCTTTTGAATGTAATGCACACGTGGCTTAAAAAATATAAAAATACATCACAGGAAAGATGAAAAGACACAAAAACTCCAAAGAAAAATAATAAAAAACCCAAAAACAAACAAACAAAACCAAAAAATGATAAAGTCACAAATAAAACAAACAAACAAAAACAAAACAGAAAACATGAAAGGCTGCTACCGCAGTATGAGGCTTCTGTCGTGGACATCCAGAAAGAATGTAGAGTACAGCCTTTTAAACTTCCACATTAAGGATCATCTCCAGGTCTGAAAGTGAATGAGTTCAGACTATCTGCGACTTAAATTAGGTAGAGTCAGTGCTAGGAATTATCTAAGGGTTGAGCTTTGGGAGAAAAGGGGAAAAAAAAATAAAATCATGATTCTTCTTAAAAAAAAAAAAAGGAATGAGTGAACACGACCTTCTGCACTGGTTCACTAGAGGATTTTCTAATCTTTAAACCGGCATCAAAACTTGATCAAAGCATTCTTCATTCAGGAGAATTAACACATTAAAAGCATACAACATAACAGCTTTTTTTTTTTTATGTTTCTTATGTTTCTCAACTACTCGAGCACAGCGCTAAATACAAATGAGAAATGTTTAAGCCAATGAGAAATTTATTTTCCCCTGCATCCCCGGCTTCGCACCCCGAAGCCCCGCAGCCCTGCGGGACAGGAGCCTGTCCCAGCCACACGCCGGGTCCCGTGGGCTCCTGCCCGCTTCCCCCCGGGTATTTCGCTGCACAGAGGGAACACCCGCACCGGACCCAGCCCGGGCTGACACGGAGGCCGGAGTAGGAACCGACGGCACGAGGGGTCCGGGGCCGCCCCGCAGACACGGCTCGGAGCCGGCGGGGCCGAAGCCGCCCCCACCCCCGGCCCGGCCGGGGCAGCGACCCCTCCCCGGGGCCCCGCCGCNCACTCGCCCATGAGTAACCAACAGGAATCGCTGAGTCAAGTGGGTTGTAAAAGACCCCCGAGATCCTCGAGTTCAACCTGTGCCCCAACAGCACCGTGTCAACCAGACCACGGCACCGAGTGCCACGTCCAGTCTCTCCTTAAACACCTCCAGGGACGGTGTCTCCACCACCTCCCTGGGCATCCCGTTTCTATGTCTAATCGCCCTTTC
>VYXB01010514.1:256005-281688 GCA_013397135.1 Pachyramphus minor
AGAAAGCGCGGGGAGAAGGCGGGTGGGAGGAAGAGAGCAGGGAGGGAAAGGAGGGAAAGCGGCCGGCGGAGGGGGCCCCAAGGCATTTCTCAACCAAGGGCGCGATTGTGCCGCCGCGGCCCCTCTCCGCGGGACACATCAAAGGGCGAGGGGGGAGGGAGCGGGGAGGGGGGGGGGCGACCGAAAAATGCAGCCGAGGGCGGACCAGTCAGCGAAAAAACCCCGGCGCAGCNNACCCCGGCGCAGCCCCGGGCGGAGGCACAAAGGCCGCCCCCCAGCCTTCCGTCCCTCCCCCGGCCGCCGGGCACGGCCGGAGGTGCCTCCGGGGGCAGCGTGGGCCGGGGTCCCCCCTTCCCCCGGGCCGGGGGCGGCGGGCAGAGCCTTCCCGGCCTTCCCTCACCTCCCAGCGCTTTGCCAAATGGCCGCGGCCGACTCTCACACGTGTGGACACCCCGCGCCGGGCAGCCCCCTCCGGCCGCCGGGGTGGAGGAATTTATTTACAACTCCATAACCCAAGTCTGTAAAGTTTCTCCTCGGCAAGTGTTTGGCTTGATGTGTTCTTTTCCAAGAAACCTACACCCCCACCCCCCGTTTGGCTTGAATATTCGTTTAAAGTGCCTTGTAAAGGCAAAACGCAGGGGAAAAAACGTTTGTGGAAACTCTCACAAACTGTGTTAAAGCCTTGCTGCAGAGATCCTGGCATGCTGTGCTAATGCAATGTCATCTCTCCATCTTTTCCCATAGCGAGTCAGATGGCAACCCTAGCACAGAAGATGAATCCAGTAAGGGGCAGGAGGATTTATCTCCCCATCCACTCTCCAGTTCATCTGATGGCGTTACCAGCCTCAGCCTTTCTGGCCACATGGAGCCCGTCTACATGCAGCAGCTTGGAAACACTAAAATAGCCTTGAGCTCATCTGGTGTCTTGCTGAATGGAAACCTCGTGCCTGCCAGTACCTCTCCTGTCTTCCTCAATGGTAGCTCTTTTCTTCAGGGACCCAACGGTGTCATACTCAATGGACTCAGCGTGGGCACTTCACAGACAGTTACCTTAAATTCACCCAAAAACGCATCGAGTGTTGTGAGCAACGGGGTGTCCATTACTGACATAATATCATCATCATCGTCAGAAGATGTTAAAGACTTCAAACTCCTTCAGGCTTCTGTCCCCAACGCCACAGCAGCCACATTCAGCCCTAGCAACATCCCTGTCTCTTTCCCAGGATTGATACCGAGCTCAGAGGTGAAAAGGGAAGGCGTAGAAACTGCTGCTTCCCAAGATGGAGGCTCTGTCGTTACTTTTACTGCTCCTGTCCAAATAAACCAGTATGGCATTGTCCAGATCCCCAATTCAGGAACAAATGGCCAGCTGCTGAACGGAAGCATTGGTTTTTCTTCTCTGCAGCTGCCTCCTGTTTCTGTGGCAGCTTCACAAGGTAAAAGTTTTTTTTCTTGCAGTAAGAGGTATGAGGAAAAAGTTGGAATCAGGCACACTTGGCATTTGAGAAGCTGTGGTCCTTTTCCTCCAAGGTACCAGGATTGTATCCCTGCCATGGCCACACACAGAACAACAAGTAACATCAAATAATACCTTTTGCTTCCCTTTATAGTGGGTTATGCTCGTGGGCAGACTGTTAGATGAGGCTGAGCTCTGCTAAGACCAGGGAAGGAGGTCTGGTAATTTACACCGCTTTCATCTCATGCTGTTCACAGAAGTCTGTGATACCAATCTTCACAAATATCTGTAAATTTTACACTTTTCAGTAATACAAAATATTCCCCATTTGCCACTGAATTCTGCCAATGAGAAGGTTCATGAAAATGAAAATTGCAGCAGCTGGAAATTGTTACTGCTGTTGCTCTTGTGGTGGTTGTTTTGTTTTTTTGTTTTTTTAACCAAAGCATGTCAGAAAAATACATATTAAATTACTGTAGATACAACAAGACCGAGCAGTTACACTTGTACATTTTATGTTCCATAATTAAGAAAGATTAAACTTGAAGGAAGCAATAGAAGTAAGCAATAGCTCATAGATGCAAAATGTGAGGGTATTTGGATAAAACTGCCCTCAGTCCAAGGGAAATATCTCATCACAGGTTCACGTGCCAAGTGTGCAGGCTCCTCCCCAACTTTGCTTTAGAGTTTGTCTTAACATACCATAGACTGAACATTGCAGCCAGCCAGGAAGAATCCCAGGGAGCACAAACCTAGTTCTGGATCCTTGTTTTGAAGCAGGTCAGTTCAAAAGCACAACTGAACATCTTTGTTACTCATTAGACACTGTATATTTGGTTATGAAAATGACAAAATTGGAATGAATCTCTTTAGTTTCAGGAGCTGTGAATCCCATGAGGGAAATCAATTTGTGCTCATGTGCTTCTTTGAATTGAATGTGTATAGGGAGTGAATTATTCTTGCTGGAGCGTGTGGAAGAACACTGGATTTGTGCAAACACATTTTAAATGGGTGCACAGTTAAAAGCTCCTAAAATGTAGCACTCACAGGCACTGGAAGTTATTGGTACATAGTTTAACCAAGATTAAAGAGAGAAGACATTTAGTCTGAATGCCACCTGTAATTACAAAAGCCACTTAATCCACATGCTCCAAGGTATAAACTGACAGCCAGGAATGGTGAGAAGGAAAGTTCTGTCCCTTAGGTAGTGTGGGAGTATTGTGCTTGAAAGTCCTCAGATTCATCATAAGCTCTTCTCTGACCATTTTCCTCATTGTTAACAATGCTGATTCCCACTGGAGAGTGGTCCACCATGTCTGGTGCAGAGAAAAGTTTTGGTTTTCTTAACATGAGGTGGATGGATTGCTGGCTGCCTATTCCAAGTGAAGCGTGCTGCAGGCTATTTAAGTAAGCCACAGTGAATAATACTGACAGGTAACTTCAAATTGCCTCACTTTATTCTTCTGGTTTACACACAGACACAACATCTTCCAAAAAATCATCATTGCTAAAGTGAAATTGATAGGGAGGTAAAATATTCCCCATGTAAGAAATTCATCTTTGCCGCACCTTCTGAAAACTTCAGGTGCATCCAGCTGTAGCCTCCTATATAAACTGCTTTTGAGAAAGAGAGGTGTTTGGAGTGGGACCCAGTCCCAAGAGCCAGTATTTCTTATTTTAGTAGGTATCATAATGACAACTGACATGCCATGTCCAGTAAAAACAACTTCAGGTCATCTCTGGCCACCTCTCCTTGCTTTGGCTCGCTGCAACATCACGCGAGCAGTGCTGTGGCTTTCAGCAAGGGGAGGCAGTGCTGGGTGACTTTACACACTGTGGTGGATGTGGCAGGGGTAGGATTTTAGAAATAAGCGGTAAAGTAAGCTGAAAGGCAATAGAACTGAGTGCTTGACAGACTAGCTCATTAAACTGATAGAAATTACCAGTCTTTCATGTTTTCTGTGCAGGTTGACTCGGACAGGTTCTGCCCAGCAGGAGTGGATTTCATGTGATGTGTCTCCAGTTCCCACACACAAGCTGTAGTCTGTCACTGAACTATCTTTAATAGCTTTTCATGCTTCTATTCTTAGATAGAAATGGAGTGGTGGCAACTAGTGAAGGCCAAAGCACGTTCGTTTTAGTCACATGGCTGGGGACTGTTTGCCCCTTAACGAGAGTCTGAAAGATACCTCATATACCAGAACCCTTTTTTTGTTTTTTTTTTTTAGAAGCTGTTTCTGTTAACAGCTTTTATCTCTTTATACCAACCTCTTTTTCACCTGTTACAAAAATTGCTGTTCAGTGTTGTATGAAATATTAGCATATGTGTATTTCAAACATAAAAAAGACCAGAACTTCTTACACAAATGCCTGCACAACTCTCTGCCATCTGTAATCTCTGTTTTACTTTCTTTTGCTTCCGTTTCCCTAGGTAATGTTTCAGTAAATCCCAGCACATCTGATGGAGCAACTTTTACAACTGACTCTTCAACAGTGCAGCAAGGAAAGGTTTTCTTCAGCCCCCTCGCTCCGAGTGCAGTGGTTTATACAGTTCCCAATTCAGGCCAGGCAGTAGGCTCTGTCAAGCAAGAAGGACTGGAAAGAAGCCTGGTGTTTTCTCAGTTGATGCCAGTCAGTCAGAACACACAACTAAACGTAAACATGTCATCTGAAAATATATCCAGTGGAGGACTCCAGTCCCTGGCCTCCTCGTTAGTGAATGTAACTCCCTCCCATAATTTTTCCCTCACACCACCAACTCTTCTAAATGCTGCAGAACTGAACTCTGGTATCTCGGAGAGCCAGTCCATGTCATCACCCGTGACCAGTACCTCTACAGTGATATCTATCAGCAACACTAACTATGCAACCCTTCAGAACTGTTCCCTCATTACCAGTCAGGATCTGTTGTCCATTTCCACAGCACAGCCCGTGCTTGGAGAAATAGTTACTACGAGTGGAGACCGTGTCAGCCACCCCTCTGCACAAGTACATCAGGATTTTGGCAGGGAGCACAGGTTAGTCCTCCAAGCCGTACCTGACGTCAAAGAGAATTTCTTACCTAATTCTGAGAGCAAGTCAACTGGCAATTTAATGATGCTGGATTCCAAATCCAAGTATGTTATGAGTAACATGGTTGACACAGTTTGTGAGGAACTGGAAACGGACAAAAAAGAACTTGCCAAACTGCAGACAGTTCAGATAGATGAAGATATGCAAGACTTGTAACTTTCCCCCCCCCTTGCTTTCTGTTTTAATAGATAAGTCTCCTGTTGAGGCCCTAACAAGCAAGGGTTTTTTTTTTGTTTGTTTGTTTGGGTTGTTTTTTTTGTTCATTTAAAGAAACCAGAAGAACATTTAAATGGTCTGAATTGATGTACAGAGGAATTTCCAGCAATGGAATTAGATTGCCACACTTGGTTTGCATGCAGTATTCTCTTTTAAGCAGATTAAAGGAGAAAGGAAATGCCAGGGCAAGTACTGAGTGAATGGGTACAGGTTTGGCTACAAGATACTACCCTGAAAATTTAACTAGACTCTCCATAGTACAACATACTCTGAACAGTAAGTATACACTCCTAACTTCAGATAGAAAAATCTCGCTCCAAAAATGTAGGAACAATGCAGTCACTTTTGTTGTTTACTTCCAGTCCATGGGCATTGAGAAATTTTCAAGGAACTCTAGACAATACCTCTTTGGCTACTTTTATGTTGTTTGAGGTTAAGAAACTAAACAAAGTCACAAATAATATTGTTATTGGTGTGTTTGCTTTTTTTCCAGCAGACTTGCGTTCAAACCAAAAATCTCACATCAATCATGTACAGCTTTCTAAATGCTGCAGTGAGCATTTTGTCACTGCACCAGAAAAAGCATCATTTGAAACTCTAATTATGCAACTCAGAAGCTTTCTCTCCAGTATGAATGTAAATATTATTTCAGTTCTTATAAAGGAGACTTTTTTTTTTTTTTTTAATTAGTACAATGGATTTTATTTATGGTTTATGTTCCCTTTCACTTTAGACACAATGCATTGAAAAGGAAAACGTTTTCTGGCTGTTTAATTTATTTTTATTGTTTGAGCAGGAAGTAAGCGTAGTTATTTCTGACAAGGTTTTACTTTTTTGTAGTTTTTTTTCAAGCAATAGACTGTAAAAGTAAGATGTTAATCACACTGAAACTAGAAAATGAATTCCCAGTCTCACAAACCCAGGAGGTCGCTGTCTCTACCCCCTCTGTCTTTGTGTTCAGGGGCTTTTTGTTTGTTTTGTTAGTAATTTGCGAATTAGTTGAACCTTTTTGTGTATTTTTTACAGAATTCCACGTGCCTTTCTTCCTAGTGGCCTTATCTTTGTTACTAAAGCACAGTGGCAGGAGGAATAAAAACACTGATTTGCAAATATCCGTCCTCAGGGCCAAATCCTGATGCCTTACTTCTGCAAGTAGACCCTCTGATGTGGGTACTTGCACGAGTAAGAAGAGAAATTTTAAATCTTTTGGACGTTGTGGGTGACATTTACTGGCAGTGCAGAGAGCCAAAGGTGGGTCCTTCCTCAGCAGGGCAGGAGGAGTCTGGAGAGGAATCATGGGCAGAGCTGTTGTGCCCAGGGAAAGGTCTTGGCTACAGCCTCAGGCAGATGAGCAGGAAGGGTTGTATGGGCAGGCCAGGGAGGGGAACCCTACGTTAACATGGGCCCATTGGCCAAATAGCCCGTGTGGGAGGACTTCAGCTGCTGGTTGAGCAAGCAGGTCTCCATCCAGGAGTGCAGTTGAGTGTGTATTTATATATCTTTCCAGGATGAGCAGCGTGAGGGCTGATGGTGGGAACTACAGCTCTGAAGGGCTCCTGGCAGCAGCCATGGTCCCTGCCTGGCTGGGGATGGGTCTCCACACCTTTCTCCCCAAGGACAGCAGAAGCAGGTGGGCTCTAGGCAGGTGGAACAAATCTTACCTTTCCTCCAGAGGAGTTTTTTTGTAGCAATGGGAAAGCACATCCTTAAGCTTTAAAGTAATAAGAAGAATGCAGATGTACAAAAATGACATGCTGTTAATCGTTACGGTCTTGTTTTGTTTTTTTTTATTCTAATGGGAATATATACAGTAACTAAAGCATGTGTTCATCCTCATCAGGGGCCTGGTCTGAAGCCTTTGGAAGGCAAGGGAAAATGTTTTCATAAGCTTCTGTGGGCTCCGAATCAGGCTCAGGACAAAACAAGATCACTTGTAAAGGACAAAAAAATGGAGAGGAAGGATGATTTGAGGTAGCACATCCCAGTCTGTTTGTCTTGGCTGTAACTGGTTCTGTGGAAAGCCTTTGTGGAATGAAGGTTCTTCCGTGCACCATGCGTGTGGCATCGGTGCTCTTGCCACAGTTTTGCACTATATTGAATACAGCATGTTTTCCAAGGTTTCCTGTGCCCTGTTGGTGATCACTGGAGTCCATGCTGCAAGCCAGAGTTTCTAGGGCTGCAGGGAAAAGGGCAGGGAAAGGGAAGAGCAAGTGTACAAGGGGTGCACTTTGCAGCTGCACGGACTCGCTGGCTCTCTGCAGGCAGAAGCAGCCCATTAGCAGTTGGCTGTCCCCACGTGCTCCCAGACAAACAGGGTGCTTGAGGCAAGGGCTTTAAAGCAGAGATTATCACAAGCAGAACATGGAGCTGTATGTTCCCCTGGCACAACTTTCCCTGACGTTCAGGGGAGCTCCGCGTGAGCAGGGAATCGGATAGGCCGGAGTTCTCCTGTCCGCTCTGCTTGTTTGCTTGCTGGGCCCCAGCATGAGGAATCTGCTTCCCGCCTCTTCTTCACCCATAAAACCAAGATGGTGATGACAGTAACAGTAATAGTAGCTGTATATGCTTTGCATGAAATTGTTCAGCCATTTGGAAAATTAGAAATACCCTGTATCATTGTCATTTTAATGGAGAATGTGTACTTGGCTCTGAAGGAGTTCATTGAGGCTTAATGTTTGGTTTATGAAGCTCAGACTATCTTTGGAGGCAAGCTAGGGAATATTTCAGAGCACCTGTTGGTGAGATCACGTCTTATGACTGAAAAGACTGTGGTGTTACACCAGTACCTGTTACTTTTTTTTTCTTTTTTTCCTCCTTTGCATTCGTTGTGTTACTGAGACTCTGAATTCTGTGGCTTTGCAGCACAGTTGACATGAAAACTGTGTATGTTGTTACATGGCATGTATCTTGGAGTGTCTGGTACTTCTAATAGGACACATCCCACTCTTCAGTGGGAGTGGAGGATGTACATAAAAGCAGTGGTGTGGGACAAAGTAAGATTAATCTATTCTAGTCTTCCAGATATCAAGTAACTTATTATTATCTTTTACTCTTTCTTTTTCCCATTGAAAATAAGTGTCATTCCCTCCAGATAACGTAGTTATAGCCTCATGTTTTCTGCAGGTACATATGCACAATATAAAGACTCATTGCACGGTACAATGTTTTTAAAATAGAAATTTAAATAAGTAGTTTTACTCCTTACCGAGGTTAAGTTTTTATTATGTGGCTCTCAAGCAAGCAGGGTAACTGCTCTAAATAGACACTACTCAAAGCCCCAAAAAGTGTCCAGGGACAGATCCTTGGCTGCTGTAAATAAGGCATTGCTCCACTGATTCCCAAACCCAGGATTTTAACGTGGTGTTTAGGGGGTATGGATGCTGGTCTCCCACACATGTGAAGGCAGTGAGTGTCCAAGCCCCAGAGACAGTGCTTATTATCACATTCTGTTGTTTAAATGGAAGGTATGTCTATCTGGCATACACGTTCCTTCTCCTCCCTCCCTCCCTCTCTCATTGTTATGGATGAGAATAAAGGATCATTTCAACTTCACTTATGTTTGTAACTTGTAAGTCCACCGGTAATCTTACAGGAAACATTGCCAAGTTCTACTACTTTTGTGGTCCCAGACTCAGCTTTGAAAAACACGCTTAAGCAAATTCTTACAAAGCACAGTGTTAAAAAAACCCTCTGTTTTTTACTGCTTTTGATTAAAGCTGACTCTGTTCCACCCAGAGTTTTGCAGAAAACCAGAAACTTGTTAAATTGAATGCTCTGTCTGGACTATTTGCAGCATTATTCCTGTGGTCTTACCTACAAGGACATTTCAGCAACTTAAATCACGGACATCTATTGGCCAGGTCCTCAGCTGGGCTAAACTAGCACATTTCCATTAATGTCCTTTCATGCCAGCTGGGAATATGGTCCATTCATTTCACTGGTGTTAGGTCAGGGATGGATTTGGCCCAGTAAATGGTGGCAGCACGAACCAGAGCACAAGGCTGACACTTGGGTAGAACCAAACAGTCACAGTCTATCAAAGCATATACCTCTTCCCATTTACTGCTTTTCCCTACCTGTGGATTCAGGAAGACATATTCAGAAAGCAACTTTACCCAGAAGTAAGGCTGAAACTGTCTTTATTGTTATTACCATCGATCTGATGTTGATGACAATAATGGACAGGTTCTGACTTCAAATCCTAAAAAATCACCTCAATAACTATTTTCAGTGAAATTAAGCAGAGCAGAATTTGGCCTTGTGTGCACAGGAGCTTTTCACACAGAGATTTCCAGTGCCTGTGCCACCTTCCTTAACGAGGGCAGATGAACAAGAGGGTGCATCTCTCCAGTTTCATATGAAATGTGTTCAGGACTCTGGGGGGGCATGAATTGCCTAGTGCTTGTGGTCAAAAAGTATGTCAAATTGTCAAAAGAATAGCAATTTTATAATTCTGGAAACAAAAATTATGGGTTTTTTACAAGCAAGGATACCTGAAGTCTTCCTGTATCTCTTAGCAATTATTACCTTGAAGGATATTTTATACCTTAGTTGTATGTTTCATATAATTTAAAACTTGCTTCTTAAATTTCCGAACTCGAGGGGGGAGGTGGGGAGTGAATCTTCTGACTGAGGATTCACATTCAGAGGATGTTTGTTCTTTTGCTGCATGTACTGTTTGTCCAGAACACTAACCAGTTACTTCTCCAATATGGGTTTATTGTGCCTTACAACAAATACGAAACTTTAAATGGAATGTACACGTTAGAGGAGGGAATAATCAAGGAGACTTTACTGCACTGTTAGGTGATGCTGCCCCAGAGTGTATCATCAAACATATCTGTGCTTAATTACCCAACCAAAGAGATCTAAAGTATGTATGTTTGTTGTACTGTAATAGGGGTTTGTGCCTGGACAATTAAGTGTTTTATTTGTATTCTGAGATGATGTGAACTTATTTTTCTAAACACTATACTGAATAAACTTTATATTTATACACATCTTGTGTAAATATTTCTGTTTGGATAGCATGTGAGGCCTTTGAATTTTGAGTTAGAAAAGCAGTCTAAAGTAGAAAGTTGGCTTTTAATGACTCATCATGAAGGTGATGGCACTTAGGAATGCCTGTGCTAGCCACAGATTTGATCTAAACCTTACTTAAGCTAGAATGAGACTTTCTGTTGACTTGAGGGAGTTTTGTCAGACCCTAACTTTGCTTCTAAAATACTAAATTAAAACCCATAAATCTTACATCTCATATTGAAACTAGCTATTAAATCTGTGTCTCAAATGAAATTTATACCATAATTAGTTCGATAGTATTAAAATATACTTCCACCTGCTAGTTAGGACTAGTTAGTATTTACTTGTGGCTGCCATGACATTGGCACATATTCTTTGTCAGGGCCTTTTTTCGGGTAGGTAAATTCCTATTTGCTAAATTTGTGATGGTTGAAATTTTTCTTTAAAATGTTTCCCATGGTGTCAGACGTGGTTTTGGCAGCCTTTCGAGAACAGTTTGAAATTTTATGTTCCCTTGATATTAAAGGATTTAAACACATTACCATATTACTTTAGATCTGTGTTCCAAGTACCAGGATTGCCTAGTTAAGATTTTGATGCCAAAATGAACGACAGTAAGTTCAAGTAGACTAATCTGTACAGGTGAAATAGTTTCCCTTGCTGAAGCTATATATTCATTAGAGGTAATTAACAGCCTGCACATGCCTCTTAAGTTGTATTTAGGCCATAGGAAGCAAGGTGAGGTCTGAGAGATTTTTTTTTTTTTTAATAGCTCCAGTTAAAAACATAACACCCATTATGTTATTAGTCACTAAGACATTACCTTTCCCTACTGTTATTCACCATTCCTCCACCTTTCCCATTCATCACAGCCGTGTCCCGCTCGCTCCACGCAGCTCCGGTGATGGTGGCAAGGCACAGGGAGTCACCTCCCAATCCCGGGAACATCTCCCCTCTCTGCTTGAGGCTGACCCGACTCACGCTCTGCAGCTGCCAAAGTAAATCCAGTTATCCAGGGGGAGCAGCCCTAAGGTAGAGGGAGCCAGTTGCCTTGTTGCCCAGTTCATGTTTCCTCCCCAGAAGCTGCGCCCTTGGCTCAGTCCTGTTCGTAGCACTTCCCTGTGCCATGCTTTGATTTTGCCTGAGCAGTAGGTCTGCGGTAATACTTTCCTGCCCTGCAGATACCAAGTTCCTAACTGATCCCTGGGCAGCAGCTTTGTCCCAGCTTTGCTTGGAGCAGGAGCTGAGGAGCTAAAGCCATCCTTCAACCTGGCTGGGAGCAGCTTCTCTCGTTTCTGCCTTGTGAGGCAGCTGGTGGGGGTGGAGGACCGCCAGGACCACCACTGCTGGCTTGGCTCCAGCTGGGGGGAATCCCCTCTGGGAGAGCTTTTCTGGCTCTGCAGCCCCCACGCTCTCGACCAGACGAAGTGCAGGGGTTGCAGAGCAAGAGAAGCGGAAAGTCTCAGCGTATGCAAATGTCAGAATTCTCCCTGAGCAGCCACCCATGCGGTATGCAGGATGAATCATGTCCTAACTGAGCGCATTCCTGCTACTTTGGAGGGCTTTGCAGATGTGTTCCAGGTCACCCTGGGCGAGAAAACCACACACAGCCACAGCTCCTTCTTCCCTGGCATTCTGTGCAGGGGGGGACAGCACCTTGGGAAGGGTGGGCAGCTGGATCACTGAGCCCCTGCCTTTCACACAGGGCCTGGGGATGCTGGAGAGAGGATGGGGGGCTGCCAAGGCAGTAGCTGGGATAGAGCTGATAGTAGGGAGTCTCGGGGAGATGGGCGGTTGCTCTTTATCTAGCAGGGAGACAAGCTGGGAAGGGAGACAATGTTGGAAGACAGCACTTATTATCCTCTATTTCTGGCTTGATCAGAAGGGAATTTTGCTGCTCCAAGAGGCAGAGGTTGGATCAGTAAAACAGGATTTTAATATAAATACTCAAGGCTTGGAAAGCAGAGGTCTCCTCACAGGGCTGCATCCCCTGTTGTGGTGATCTCTGGCTGCAGAAATCTCTGGGCTGAAGTCTTAGTCCAGTATATGGATACAGATCACATTTTTAATATAAAAATACATTTTAGAAGGAAAATGATTCCCAGAAATGGGAATTCATCTGCCAAACAACGTGCACATAACCGACTTTACGCTTAGAGGTGCCAGAAAGTTCAGGAACAAGACCAACAATAAAAAACCAACACACGTGTGAAAAATCTACTGCATTAAAGCCAGATTCAATAAAAATAGCACCTAGTTTATGTGCTACAGAAGCTGGCACATGCCTCCAAAAGCTGAAGGAAAGAGATAAAATGCTCAGAAGTTGCATACAGTCCAGAGGAACAGAGCAGCCCTGGAGCAGAGCTGGTGGTTACTCAATAACTCATGTACGATATTCTCCTGTGTAAGTACTTCAATTCCTCATCCTGCTACTTCTCGGGCAGAAAGACACAGTCTGTAATACTTGGGGCTGATCAATAAGCTTCGCTGTTGCAGCCAAAGTGCTTTGTGATAGATCTTACATTACCCAAAAGGACTCCCAGAACGTTACACATCATTTTCTTTCCCGGTCTGCAAGCTGACAGCCCATGATTTCAGTGTTGGTGGTATCCCTTACACTGCCTGCAGCTGTAAAATGCAGCCCCTCCCCTGAGGCACTTACAGTATAGAGAAATCAAAGCAATCCAGGCTGGAATGGGAGAGGGGAGGAGGGCAATGAGGGGAGGTGATGTGATGTGCTCAGGGCGATGCAGGCAGTGGGTGGCAGAGCCAGGTTGCAAAGCCAGGTCTCTGACTCCCCCTGTTGCTTTGCCCACTGGCTCACGCCGCCTCCCTGGGAGCCCAATCCCACTTGGATGTGGTGTCCCCCCAACAGCAGCAGAAGGACTTGCTGCTGACACCAAAGCTGAGTGTGCTTCTTTTATTTATTTGCTGTGTTTACAGCCACCTCCTGGTGCCGACTGATAGCCCTGTCAGTAACTAGAGTGGCCCTAAACCAGCATCCCTGAGCCTGCAAGATCTCAGGCTCCAAGGAAACTGCTCCTGCACACACAGGCCCTGAAGGACTGACTCCAAGCCACCCACTTCCACGTCAAGGCAACGTGAGAAATGTTTGACTCATCTCCCATCAGGTCCAAGGAGCCAAGAGGGAGGGATGCTCAGGAGAGCGAGGAAGAGTTAGTTCAGAGCTTGAGCTGTGCATGTCCTAAACCAGTGGTTTCCTAAAATAATAAATCAACAACAAATGAGAATGTACAGCTTACCCATGCCCTAGCAAAATGCTGGGAATTTTGCTACTTGCTGCTGCTTAAGCAAACCAAGGCAGGCAGGATCAGAAGGCAGATCTAGAACACAACATTCTGTACCAAACCAAGTAGATTTACGATGCACATAAAAATGTGGAGAGTGTCTGAATTAAAAAACATTATCTGTTTTGCTCTATACATGCAGGTAGAAGTGAGCACTGACCAGACTAAGTCTAAAAAAAAATTATTTTGGGGTTCACTATAAATTTGTGTAAGAGGAGCAACCTCTGCTCCCTCTTGCAGGCAATGTATAATACAGCCAGGTCCCAAAACTCTGTGAGGGAACTGGGCTGACGGTCAACACCCCCAGACAGGTGCAGATTCCTGACCTGCTGCTGCTCAATGTGTTGGCCCCTTGCTCAGAGCCTGTGGCAGAAGAGCAGCAGAGGCAGCAGGGGCTGACTGCCCTCTTAGTGCTGCCCTTGGAAGAGAAGCAGGCTCGAGTGGTATCAGTAAGAGAAAAAGCTGAAACCTCTAAGGGTGTGATATCATCTGCATGTGGAGGGATTTAGGTACATCACACCCCTTTGTGAGGAGTCAAATTAGCTCCTGAAGGCTATAGCCCTTCTCCTCCTCTTCCCTATAAATGCAGTGGTGTTCTCCCCAGAGCTTCAAAATATTGAGGTGTTTTTACTTCTTGCATCACTTGCAGGGTTTGGTGTCTCCAAGATTTGCCACCAGCCCAGAAAAGTAAGACACACTTTTTCACATCTGCCCACGAGGACAAAGGCTGGATGCAAGACCACAGCAGGTCCATCCTCCTGGTCAGCAAGGACTGAGGTGCTTCAGCTGAGTCCCCACAGTGTCTTCCCCACAGCACATTTCATTTGGGACCTCTCACGACCCTGCAGATAAATTCCTAGGGGGCTGTTTAGGGACTGCTCTCATTTGCCATGTTCCCCTCAGCCCCCAGACCTCTGCCATATGAGGGAGGTGGAACCCAGGACTTCCAAAAACACCAGTACCTGGAAGCAGGCTGCTGACAGCAGCCTATTTCAAGGTATTGCTTTATCAGGAAGAGGCTGGAAGCGCTCCCAGAGTACGGGGAATGCTGCACATACCGGGCAGGGTCGCCTTGCACTGGCCAGCAGCACGGCAGGATGCCTGGTCCCAGATCAGCCCATGCCAGCCAGCCCTCCATGGCTCCACAACAACTTACTGGCCCAGTAGAACAGTGCCAGGGGGACATTTGGCACCTTCTGCTACACACTGCAGGTCTCAGAAAATCCCTTCTGGCCTCAGCTTCTAGGAATAGCTTCCTATAGCTGCTGTGGGAGGGGTTTTGTACAAACCAAAGGCAGAGTTAACCTGAGCCTCAAGTCAGGAAAGCTTCATCCCACTCCTTTAGAAAAGTCAGTCCCAGCAAATGAGGCTACTTGACCAGTTGCTCTTGGTTTATCTTTGTTAACCAGTAATGGCAGCAAGTATTGCTCATGTATACGTGGTTAGAAGCGCCCCTGTTCCTTCCAGATTTCCCTGCAAAGGTCTGAATTTTTACAGTTTGGGTTACAAAAGCAACACTTGTTCAGGTGAATGATATTCACAGCAATCAAGGATTAGTCATTTGCTGATGGACTGAGGACCAGCCCATTTGATTCAAGTACAGAGTAGAGCCTATTCCTATTCATTCCTTAACTATTCTCAGCTCTGAGGATCTTTTTAGAAGCCATAATAAATTAATTATCCCTGCGAAATAAGCAGCTGCTATTAACACACAACACTGAAAGGCAACTGGAGAGCCATATCTAAGCCCAAAACTAGACAACACTCCCACTTGGGTTTTGCCAGAGCCAAGTCCAGTGGAAGCAGTGCCTCCTGCCCTGCAAGCTCTACTTCCATTATAGACACCACAGCCAGTGCTTCAGGATCCAGGTCTCCACCCTGTGAAACTTGTGCAGGATCGCCGGCTTATCTGCATTTAATAAGCACACCCTCTTCCAGCATCCGAGATGTTCCTGAAAACACTGACTAACACCGTGCTGAGTAGAAACCCTTGATCAAGAGATCATGGTATTTTGACCTGGAACCACAAGATAATCACTGTTTCAGAACAATTTCCCACCCATCCTACGGGGACTTTTCCCGGATCGCATTTCCTCAGTTCATCGGGGCATGGAACAGCATCAAAAGGCTGACGGATGCCAAGTTGTGTCACTTCTAATGGCTCTTCCCTTTCCAAACAGCGTATCATGTCATCAAAGGCAACTGGGCTGGCATGACATAATTTGAGAATCTCACTTTATAGCTGGTAGAAACCGAATCCCAACAAGTCTGTCAGTAATGATATATTCCAGGTAATACAGGATTGAAATCTCCTGGCCCCAAGTCTCAGTGTTATACTTAAGCAATGCTCTGATTTGCCAACTTTCACAATTTATGAGCTTTGCAATGTTCAGGAGCTAGTGAGAAAGAGGAAGTAGGCAGGGGGGTTAAGGCCACAGCTTCCTGATCAACTTCATTCTTAAGTTCCTTGTTTTAAAAAATACAAATAAATGCGGAGGTGTTGAAGGTCCCCAAACCAGAATGCATATAAATTTGGGTATGTCACATTTATCTCTCTAACTGTATATAAGCATTTTATCTCAAAGCTGGTGTTGCCTCTTGCTCTCCAAACCTTTGAGTCTGATAGCACTGTGTACAACAAGGCACTTCAGGATGATAAACCAGGGTATCAAAAAAGTGCCATTTTGGAAATAAGATTAATAAATAGTCTACAAATTTGGGAGAATATTTGTCAAAGATGCCTTTGGATCTAGATTTCTCTAAACTTAAAATTAGACTTCTGAGTTAATTTACTAGACTATTGTGGCCTAATCAGTAAAGCTAGTAGCTGATTTTTTAAAAATCTCATTATAACTCAAGATGAAGAAACATTTCACTGACCTATAAACAACCCCCAGAAAACAACATACAAATACATTTCTTAAAATCAGAACCTGTATGAGCAGTTCTGTTTCCCAGGAATTCAACCAAATTCATTCTACATCCCTGCATGACACTGTGGAAAAGGAGCTGTGGAAAAGGAGCTGTGGAAAAGGAGCAGGAAAAGGGCGAGAAACCTCCCTGATGTGCCTTGTATTAACTACCACCCTCAGCCCTGGTCCAGGAAAACTCTGAAGTGCTTCTTCTCCCAGATCAACCAAATCAACCTTGAGAGTTTTATTTGCTGCAACAAAACAAGGTGCTGCCAGAAGAGAAATCACTGTGCTTCTCAGCTCACTCTGAGTTTTAAAGCTTTGGCCTAAAACAGAAATCTAAAAGGGTAATGGTGTTCTTCCTTCGGTCCTGACAATAATGGGCACTGAAATGTTTCAAATACTTGTATTTTTGCAAAATAACAGGGAGCACAAAGAGAAAGATGGGTTACACCTTATTTTTCTACCTCCCTACTCAGAGGCAGCTTGAATATTAGCTTGAATATTAGCCCAATATTAGCTGATGTTAACGTTTGGGAACCAAAAGGCCTGTTCCTAAACATCTGGTTTTCCATCTCCCAATCAGTACAACAACAGTAACAGCACTTCCCTCCTTCATGGCAAGAGGCATAGCCAGGTTGGGATTCACCCATCTGGGATGGGACAGTTAAAATACTGAGGCTAGACCTTACTGATGCAACAGCAAATATATATTAAAAAATACATATTTAAATGTATTAAATAGGATATTTTTGTATGTAACACAAATTATGTATTACATATTATATATCATATATATTACACATAATATATATTATATATGTGTTTTATATATATATATAAAATGTATTGTTAGGATACTATTAAGCTTACCCCTTACACAAACAAGTGTTCAGAACTGACATGAGTGCTCAGTCTCTCCCTAAGCTGTGCTAACGCCTCCCACCTCCCTCTTCCTGTCCTCCATCCACCTCCTGTACACCAAGAGGTGTGTGAGCAGGGCACAGCAAGAGGACTCTGCCCTTCACCTTTGAGGAGGCCTTTTCCTTCCCATTTCAATAACATTTGGCCAATTCTTCTCCCCTTCGGTCCACATACAGAGAAGGGAAAGTCATTTATCACAGAATCATAGATTGGTTTGGGTTGGAAGGGGTCTTTAAAGGCGACCTCATTCCAACCCCCCTGTCATGAGCAGGGACACCTTCTACTAGCCCAGGTTGCTCAGAGCCCCATCCAACCTGTCCTTGAACACTTCCAGGCATGAGACAGCCAGAGCTTCTCTGGGCAACCTGTGCCAGGGCTCCCCACTCTCACAGTAAAAAATTCCTTCCTAATATCTAATCTAAACCTACTCTCCTTCAATTTGAAGACATTCTTCCTTGTCCTACCACTCCAAGCCCTTGTGAAAGGTTCCTCTCCAGCTCTCTTGTAGCCCCTTTAGATACTGAAAAGAGCTCTAAGACCTCCATGGAGCTTTCTCTTCTCCAGGCTGAACAGTCACAGCTCTCAGCCTTTCCCCACAGAAAAGGTGCTCCAGCTCTCTGAGATCTTTGTGGCTTCATTTGGACTTGCTCCAGCAGCTCCACATCCTTCTTATATCGGGACCCCAGAGCTGTACTCAGAACTCCAAGCGGGGTCTCTCCAGAGTAGAGGGGGAGAATCCCCTCCCTGGACCTGCTGCCCACTCTGCCTTTGATGCACCCCCGGACACGGTTGGTTTATGAGCCTTTCTTCTTCACACCTCTCCTCCCTTTTCACTTCAGTCAAGTCAAGAGGACAGCTCTGCACCAGTGGTGATGGAGCCAAGGCTGGACACTGCTTCACCTCCTGGTAGTGCATTTTAAGAGCCAAGCCTTAAACAGACTGCAGTGCTGATCTTTTCATTGTCTGTCTCCCAAATCCACCAGCACAGCTCTGCACTCCTTGTCACCTCCTGGGCTCGCAGTGGGTGTCCCTGACCCACCCAATGGAGCTGCCACAACTTTCCTGAGCGGCCACTTCTACCAGCAAATAGATCACACTCACAAATCACTGCCTGGAAAGTCTGCATGGTATGTGGCTTCATTTGCTTTTCCATAATATGAAATCCAATCTGAAATGCACAGATTAGTTTACTAATCTGTGTAAATCCTATTAATAGCACTTACGCTGCTGCGCTCCCATTCACATTCTAACAAATCTGTTTGGACTGGCTTGGTTTTCCCTCATCTCCTGCAAGATCTTCACACCTGGTTGTGGTCACGTCTTCACAAAATAGCCGGCCACAAATGGAAACTTGTGCTTTACGTTCATCTCTCATATTTTAATTCGTGTCCCATGGTCCATCATGTTCTGGATCAAAGCATTAGTGCTGTAAATCACCATGGTGCCATCGAAGCTAAAGGGATTATACAAAGGATTGCACAGCTTCGGTGGGGAAAGGCACAGCCCCTCCTTTCCCCCAGCATCACTGGCTTCTGCCCCTGCTCCCACTGCTCCATGCCCCCCACAGCTCCCACTGGCACCACAGTGACTCCATCCTGCCCTGGGCACCTTGCCCAAAACTAGGCCCAAACACCAGTAAAGGACCTGCTTGAAGGAAGGAGGTGATGGACAATCTCTGGAGACACTGGATGTGTTCACACCAGCCCCAGGCACATCCTCTTCTCATCAGTGGGTTTCAGCCCAGCACCAGGGCTTGTGACTGTCAGAAGGAGCAGCCTTGCTGGCAGCTGGGTGGGCTGCAATCCCCCCCCCCAGCTCAATGAGGCCTCTCAAAGAGAGGGCACCCACTGTTCTGCTATAGAATGAATGATTTTCTATTTGAAACAACAATATTTACTTTACCTATAGTGGACTCCAGTGGCTCCCTGCGTTGCAGTCATGGTGAGAATGGTCAGCACCAGGAATGGCAGAGGAGGAGTGTGGGGCTTGCATGCCTGGCTCTAGCTTCCTAATCAAGCTGTGCATTAATTAGCTAATCCATCTCCACACTGCTGTCCCCTGCACTTCATTTCACCACCATCCCAGAGTCCTTGTAACTGAGCACCTTCCACCATGGCCACAGCCTCAGCCCATCCCACAGCACAGCAGCTCCATGCTGAGCCAAGACCATGCTGTTCCCTTGGGGTGAAGAGTCCTCCATGACCTTGGGCCAGGCTGGAATTTGCCAAAACCGGTCCTTGGGAAGGACTCTGAGCTGCTGTCACTCACAACCTGTGCCCTTGCAGCCTTTCAGCCCCTGCTAGGGCATCCCATACCATGTGCCAGGCAGGAGAGGATGGATGTGGGAGAAGATGACACCCTGCCAGGCAAAAAGCTCCCTAGACTTACCAGCTGGGAAGTTTTAACAGAGAACAGGAGAACATGGGATCTCTCAGGTAATGAAGGGAAAAGATCTTCTCTAGATCGTGGAAAGAGAGGGGTTTGAGTTAAAACTCCATTTACACAGGACTACAGTAGGACAAACCCACTCCTGATCTTCCTGCCAAGGATCCCTGATCATTGCACTAGTCTGTTGTCTATGTGAACCCCAATTCCCAGGGCCAAGCAAGGCTCTGAAGTGCTTTCACTAACCTCAATAAAAAGTCTGGACCTGCAGTGGCAAGTCAGTTAAAGCACAGCCCTGGATACCTTTCCAATGGTTTTTCAACCAGAGGGTTAAAAGAATTGTTAGCATAAAGGATTTGTGACTCTTCTCTTTTCTTCCCCATAGCTGAACTGCATCCACTCCCCATCCAAAGCATATGGATTTTCTCTCATCACTGTAGAAACTTTTCAAGGTCAGTACAGCTTTCCTCTCACCCAGTTTTCCCTAAAATGGCTTTAATATTTTTTTATTACCTGAATAATTCCTGGTGGTTTACATGAATATTAACTCAGGAATTGTTTGTAATTCTTCAGTATTGTGGAAGAAATGTTTTAAAAGCATTACCCACACGCAAGAAATTCTCCCCAAATTCTCTTTTACAAAGGGTTGTTACTTGTTACCTGTGTTAAAGCTTGCCTGTGAAACAGCCATTTGTTTATAGTCCTTTAATCTCTTGGTAAAGGTGCCTGTTGTGAGATATTAAAATGCCACAGAGAAAGAAAAAACCCAAACATGAAAAAATAGAGAAATTTTTAGGGAGAGCCAACCAGCCAAACACAATATGTGGCCAGACAGAATCAGAAGCATTGGCTGCAGTACAAACCCAAGAGGCATCAGACAAACCTCCTCAGCCACAATGGTAATGGTTCACCAGCAAAAGGAATGTAACAAACAAAATGGGGGGGAAGATCCTCCCCCTTTCTCCTCTGCCTTATCCCCAAAAGACTATCTGACGTGGCTGATACCTCCAGTGCATGCAAATGGTGCCACTTGGGAAAGGCAAACAGGGACTCTCTTGCTGACCAGGAATTTTGACTCCGCTGTCGTGCCTGCCCGACCCTGTGCAGGAGAACCTCAGGAAAAGCGACACTTGAAATACTAAGGGTGAGATGAGAGCAGGGGAACAGCCCATCTCAACCCTTTGCACATTCACTGAGCTCTTTGTAATACTGGCATGATTTCTATCACCTTTGCTGCAGAACATCACGTACCGATGGCTGGAGACCTTGTTCCAATGTCCAGCTCATGTGTGCTCACAGCCAGCCTGTGCCTGTCCGTCCCATGCCCATTTTGTCCTTCCCCTTAAACAGCTCTTTCCCCCTGGACATGGTTATAGGGGACAGTCACACTCCCTTCTCTCCCCTCTGCCTTTACTGCACAGCCTAACCAAGCTGTGCTGGGAAGTTGGCTTGAAAAAAGTTGGCTCCTTGAGCTCCTTGTCCTGATGTCAGAACCAATGTCACATGCCATGATCAGCTGAGACACAGCATACTCTGGAAGAGCTCTGCTGGTTTCATACACCCAAGGAGCTCATAAGTCACCTTCTCTCCCCTGTTGCTCACAGTCCTTGAATGAACACACGGGAGAGCTCAGTTTGCCATCTGCCAGGAGGGTACGTCCAAAAGGTGAACTTAACTCACAGCTGCTCTTCAAACCCTGCCCAGGGATGGACTCACCAGCTCCAGCTGCTCATTCTCAGGGCACATCAGGACTGTCTGTCCCCCAGGAGGGAGGCTGCTCCCTCTCTGTGGTTTTGGCAGAAGTAATGGTGTGTCCCCTCCGTGGTCATCTCAGAGTGCAACCTACTGTCCTGATGTCCTCTCCAGCAGCAGGTGGCTTCAGCTGCTTTATGCCAAGTTATGGATGTGGTTGCTCATGCTTTAGCTGTGGGGGAACAGAGATCTTTTGGAAAGATAAGATGGACAGGACCTCATAAAGGGCTAGTAGTGGGGCTAAAAGCCTGGATCACAGAGAACTTTTCAGCCTGGCTTATCCTAGATTTGGCTTCAGAAATTCAGGGTTCAACTTCCAACGCAAAGTTCGGTGTTGATTCCTGGAACTCAACTGCAGCATCTCCTGCTTCCACACAGCACTCACCAGGGTGTCAAGGGAATGTCTGCATCGCCTCTTGTAGATGTGCTGTGGCAGCAGTGACAGAGGAATCACTATACAATTGTCTCTACAACAGCCCTGCAAGTTTCTTTTACACGGAGCAGCCTCTCCTCTATCTCCAATGCTGAGTTGCACAAGACCCTGCCTTTAGGAAAGCTTCCATGTGTCACTGTGATGAAACTCCCTTTCAAATGAATTTTAATAGAAGAATTTATATTCAATATTGTCTCCTGTGTAAAGGATCAAAGTCCTGGCCCCTCCCCATCCTCCATGAACAAACACAAGTAAGCTGCCAACAGTCCTGAAAGCTGCATCCTGCAGCTCCTTGGTCCCACTGAGGTCTGTGTGCTTGGGAAGAAGATATAGGGGTGCCAGAAGTGGCCATGACCATGATGACTTTAAAGCAGAGAAATGCTTTGGAAAGTGAATGCCTATGAAAATAATCATTAAAACCCCCCAAATATTTCATGCTGTCCTCATGCTCAGCCAAACAGATGCTCCAAGCACCCATCTACTACAACTAATAATAAAGGTAAGTTTCTACTACCATGACCTTACCTCATTAAGTGTAACCCCATGTGCATTCACAGATGTGCTTTGGGAGCTCTTCCATAAGTGGAATTGCTGGAAATCTCCCAGAATTGGAATGACTTTACTTGATATTTAAAGAGATGAGAAAAAGGGGAGGGGAGAGAAATACAGTCAGTAGATTAGACACTGTCATCCGATCCACTCAAGGCACAAATGACATTAAACGGAACTGAAACTCAAATTTAATGAAGCTGAGAGGCACAAACCTGTGTGTAATTATCTTTGTGGCAGTGAATCCCGTGTCATGGAGCCCAAGAGCCTGTCACTGAAACTGTGGAAATATATACATTTATACACATACACATCTAAATATATATATAAATATATATATATACACACCTACACCTACATACACATGTGTACAACTGCATTCTCTCAGGGCTAAAAAGGACTTGACAACAGTGTTCAGTCTTTTCCCCAGATCCAAGACAAGATCAAATAGACGTCGGTATTTTCTGACAGATGTTTGTCTAGACCTGTTTTTAACAGAGAATCTCCCACCTCCCCAGGCAATTTATTCCAATGCTTCCTTTTCTTCCTCAGCTTTCTCCACACACGCACACGTATATTTATCTCAGAAGGTGAGTGGAGCAGCCTCTGATGACTTGAACATCAAAAAGCTTGTTAACTCATTTCTCATGGCAAGATCTTTCTTGTGAATGACGTACGAGCCCAAAAGATCCCATCGCGACCTGGGGTGACAGGCTGAGCTTGGGGGACCAGCAGATGGGTTAAGGAGGGGCAAATGGTAAAGGAGGGGGAAATTCAGTCCTTTCCTTATTAACCCATCAGATTTGTCTGCTGACAAAACAGGGACCAACTTTGTAGACGCCATTTTTAGGCTCAAACATCAAGTTCCTCTGTTGTTTTTTACAAAATAAATGCACTTCTGGCTTCTTCAGCAGCCACCTCCTAAGAGATGCTGTCCTGTCAAACTTAAGTAAGGCAAAGGAGGGGATGAGGAATGAGGCTGTGCAGCTGGAATATGTAAATGGCAGGATGCAGAGTAGCACTTTCCCAGCCACGCTGGATATCTATTACCTCCACTTTTGGACTGACAATGCACCAAATGTTTCATTGCCTGGGGCCTTACAAAGCTGACCGGCTTTTTTAGCTGAAAGCACTAATGTAGAAAGGCAATTGGGAATTAATTATTTAATGTGGTTCTCATTGGTAGAAAGCTTCCACCCCTCCTGCATCTCAGCTACCATTATACATATGTTGCTTTTCTTCAGACTACAGTGATTAGGCAGCAGCAGAAAATGACGGCTAAATCCTGTTCCCACTTGCAATGAACTCCATTTAAATCGACAGATTTGCATTCAATCACCAAGGGCACAGTTTAACCCCGTGCTGGGAGAGCATCATTTGTGACAAAAACCATAAACAGATCTGTTTCCATTTCTGAAAATAAGCCGTCTCATACATCCGCTCCCAAACTCCCTCTTTGACAGGCAGAGGAGTACTCTTGTTTAAAAATTAAAATCCATGCAGGTAGCCCTGTTAGAAAACCAGACTAAGCTCCCTTTAATGTGGCTGTTTGGATGCCTCACTGGAGCAGGCAGAAAGGTGTATCCCGAATCCACACCGCATGTTGGTTTAGCTCCAGCTTCTCCCGGATTCTCAAGATAAGCATCTATTTCATTTAGAGGCTTTTTAGTTATGACCTGTGAAGAAGCAAATGTCCTTTTGAAGATCTCCCTGCAACAGCTGCATGCCAGAGACTCCTGGCCAAGCTACTTGAAGAGCTAAGGATCAGGCCCCAAGTATTTAAAAAATAAAGTGCAAAATAAGATTCTGCAGCAGGGCTGAGAAGGGGCATGAACTTACCTGTCAGCCCTCATACGTGAGAAACTGGTAACTTTTTCCCCGCAGTCATCACCTCTGGAATCATTCCGGAGGAAGCTCTGACAGGATCCTTACTAAAATTCAATGTAGTTAATTAAAATGGGAATTAATTTATTGCAACATGTCGTATTTTTCCAAACACAAAATATACTGGGTTTTCCTTTCTTTTTTTTTTTCCCCTAGCTCTTCAGATGAAAGAAATACAGCTGTACAGATGTGCTTTTCTAAGATCCAGTGGCGTGAAACCTGAAATGCCCCAGCAAGTTTCAGGAGCGAGAAGTTTTAATCACCATGGAAGCACAACACTTTTGAAGGTCTATGAAATTATACACCCAGGTCTGAAGAAAGGGTAAACGTATCCGTCTGGGCAGATCTGCTGATAAACAGAGACAACTCATTTTCTCCTGGAAAGCTGCATTTTATGTTGTTTGAAAAAATAATCAGCTGTTAGAGAGGGCTTTATGCTGGGAAGGGAAAGGACAAAAAGAAAAAAAAAAAGCAGTGCTGGGAGAGATTTCTGTAAGGGAAAAGGAAATGCACTGTGAAAGTATTCCCATCGGTTAAGTGATTCCCTGGAAGTTCAGGAGGTGGAAGAGAAGATGGGCCGAGCATCTCTCAGGGCCAGACAGAGCAAGGCTGGTGACGACGGAGGCATATGGAGACCCACCCAGGGCGCAGACAGAGCGGAGGACCCCCAGACCTCGGCTTACGCAAGGTGACCTTTCCCCTCTCTAAAATTTCAAAGCTGGCGTTGCCGGCGCTGAACAGACTGTGTGCCATATGTAACATGACCTCAGCTCTGCTCTGCCAAGCCACTGATGGCATCACTAATGAGAGGTGAAAGGTCCCCTCCTCGCAGCTCGCTCAGAAACCCACCGAGGCGGCGGGTGCAGGACGGGCCCCCCGACCCTGTAGCCCCACAGGCAGACACTCACTGTCCCCCCAACCCCATATCCCTGCAGGCAGGAGCCTCCTGTCCCCCAACCCCATATCCCCGTGGGCAGGTGCCCATTGATCCACCACAGGCATACACACTCATCCAAGGGGTTGACGGTGCCTCTTCCCTTGGCCCAGGCAAAACTGGCACAGTCCCCCAGCAATGGAAATATTTGTTCAATACCCAAATGCAAAGCAGGAAGGCAAACAGAGCTCTGGATGTAAATCCTGTCCCCAGTCCAGCTGCCACCCTTCCAGCCACCAGGCAGCACCTTGCTCTGAGCATGGATTGTGCATGGGCATTGACTTGGTGGGGAGATGGATTTGGGCTTGAGGATGATGTGAAAGGAGGGGGGTCCTTGGGCTGCCCTCCTCAAGCCAGGAAGGGCCTGAAATTTAATTCATTTTGTTTTCCAGCATTTTGCCCTGAACCTGTTGCAGTGTCTTGCAGAAAAAAAATAAACCACTGCACTTCCCTCCACAACCTTTTTTTTTTCTTTCTTTCTCTTTTATTAAGGGGGTTTCGGGTCCTTTTTGCAGTTTTCCTGGTGTCCAGCGCCCCCCTGCCCCAGCCACCACCTAAAAAAGGGACAGATGGGACCCGCCCACACTTCGCTCCTGAGCACCCGGCTTCCTACCTCGGACACACGTGGGGATGGTCCACGTGCTCCTGGGTGGGTGCCACTGACGTGGGTGGGGAGTTCACGCCTGTGTGTGTGTGGGATACACGTGGGTGGACACCTGGACACAGGTGTGTGGGAGCATTCACATGGCTCGGTGTGTGCTCACAGGGGTACCTGCCCACAGGTGAGCGCAGGCAGGGATGTCTGTGCCTCACAGGGAGCTGTACACACTGCAGGG